>JAHKKF010519651.1:0-13147 GCA_019740295.1 Labeo calbasu | reverse complement strand
ACTTAAGGTTTTATATGAACACTCTTTAGACTCAAGATCTTTAGCTAAGATATTTACACTTTGCACCAGCATATGTATCTACTGGGCACCACACAATGGAGTGGATTTTGTCTTTAAGATTACCTTCAGTCATTCCTATATATTGTGGCTGTTTAGTTTATATTTCACATAAAAAGTAACAATTTTGTTATTATTTACTTATGTTCATGTT
The DNA here is from genome assembly GCA_019740295.1 of Labeo calbasu. Lineage (NCBI taxonomy): Eukaryota > Metazoa > Chordata > Actinopteri > Cypriniformes > Cyprinidae > Labeo > Labeo calbasu. The sequence goes on along the minus strand of JAHKKF010519651.1, from coordinate 12,936 downwards.
TTTTCCAAATCTGTATTGCTAATTGTACTTCTGTGAAATCTCCACATGTTTGTTTTTTAACATTAAATCCTGTAAAAGCTGACGGTATATAAACTTACTTTTAGAAACATTGTGACAAACATTATCAATCATGTTTTTAAAGTTGTTAACTTATGTTTTATGTACACTACTTAATAACTAAAAGGATTTGCAATTATTATTATTGTTGTCTCATTGTGTGATGTGATGAAAACTGATTACCACAAATTCATATTTACGGACTAGTGCTTAGTCCGTGCATGTGTGTGAGTTTGATGCTGCAGTGCATCACACATATTACCATCAACACACAAACTTTTCAAATAGCATTTTATTAAAATATAAATTATATTAGCAAGCTATTTTATTTTACATGGGCACACCTTCATGCAAAGAAAGTTCACTAAACAATAAACTTTCTGAACATTTGTGTCCATACAAACACTCTTGTGTCATTAAAGCTGTGCAGTACATATTCTATTGTTGCTAAGCTCCTTTACTTAATTTCATACCTTATCATAGTAACAACTTCTTGTGGCTTATTGTCTGCTTATATTCTTAATAACAAAATAACAATTTCCATAAAATAAATATTCTAAACATCTCAAAAAGATTATCCCCTCTGGGAGTATAGGATCTTTAGGCTTGAGAAAATATTCACTTAAATATTCCCACTTTTTTTCTTGAAAAACAGCCTTGTAAGTTGTTGGCGTACTGTTGTCAGATTTAGTCCATAAATAAGTGGATTTAAAATGGGTGGTATGAGTATGAATTCAAGGGCCATGAAATTACGCAGACTCTGTGGCACATCCCTTGAACCATAACGAGTGAACATTACATCGAACAAAAAGGCAGTTGTCACATTGATCAGTGCAAGGAGATGTGGTACACATGTTTGTATGAATTTGTTTCTGCCCTCTATTGACTTTCTGCACTTTCTAATTAGGTAAATATATGAGCAAAATACCAATACTGCATGTCCAAAATATATCATAATGATAACAAACCCAATAACATTATTTACTGTTGTAGAAAAACAGGAAAGTTTAACAATTGACCAATTTTCACAATATAGTTTTTCAATACTAGAGCCACATAAGGTTAGTCTTGATGTTAATGTAATCAGAAGAGACATGCAAAAAAATGGAGATAGCCAGCAGAAAAGGATACATTCAATAACCCTTTGACTAGTCATTACTGAATGATACTCCAGTGGTCTACATAATGCCACATACCTATCATATGCCATCACTGTTAATGTTGAAAAGTCACACAAAAGAGATGAATAAATGACAAATATCTGAACCAAACATCCAGCATAAGAAATAACATGATCATGGGCTAATAAATCATACATGAATTTAGGGTAGAATCCAGAAGTGCCATAAAGTCCGTTTACACAGAGACTACATATAAACACATACATTGGCTCATGAAGCTTCTTGTGTGAGATTATAGTGAAAATTACAGTTATATTACAAAAGACTATCAGAGGATAATACAGTGCAGTTAAAGACAACAAGACATATCTGTTTTCCATTGTTTCATTCAGACCAGAGAGTGTAAATACTAAGACCCTGGACTCATTCTTCAACGGTGGCTGCATCTTGAATATACAGTATATATAATTATTTTGAGGATTAGAGAAGTTACTGGACAACATAAAGTTGCACAAACGTGATTTGTCACAGTGTATAGGAAGTCTGTAGATGAAGAAAAAAAATTCAAATCTTCAAACAGTACCGTACATAGCTTTTTTTTTTTTTTAAATTACAAAACAACTGAAATCTTACCATGTTCTTTGTCTGAATGCTTCCTGTAATGCTTCGCAAAAGTTTGATTTGGTTTGCTATATATGGACACTGGTCTCATGTTAATACCCTTGATAACAAAAACTGAAAACAGTTTTAACAAGCTCTCTAAAGGTTACCTACTTTTAACTTTTAACTCTTACCATCATATTGTACATCACATCTATTGCCAGTTATATTTCTGCCAAAATAGTAGGTCCCAAACTATACAGCATAATTATGAACACAATTGTTATTATTAGTATTATCATTATTAGTATTAAAGTATTGTTCGTTTGTTTTTTTTTTGTTGTTTTTGTTTTTTTTTTTGTTTTGTTTTTTGCCAAAGCCTTTTACAATTACAACAGCCTTGCACAAATTAAGTTGCTAGCAAATATGAGGGCAGACAGAAGAGAACATGTAAGACTTGCTACGATAGACCTAATAGTCATGGTGCTTACCACTAAAGACGAAACACAACTCAAACTTAATGCATATTACAACATGACATACAGCTGCAGCAAAATAATTGTGAATCCTATGGATGTATTCCATTTTTGGAAATACTAGACATGGCGATCATCTCTGCCGGAGACTCCGGCCTGGCGCCCATCTTGGCCAGGAACTCAGGCGAGGCGGCCATCTTGGCCGGGGATTCGGTATGCTGGACTGCTGAGTGGCTGGCGTGCTTGGCTTGGGTGTGGCCAGCAGGCTTGACTTGGGTATGGCCGGTGGGCTTTACTTGGGTGCGGCCAGTGGGCTTGAGTGAGCTGCGGGGCCCTATCTTGAGTGATAGTTTCTTCCATGGCCTGGGGAAGGCCAGAGAGGTGCAGGTTGCATAGATTGGTTCACGGGTGACAGATGGTGCCCTTCCTCGAAAGCATGACATGGAAATACGCGTCCTTCAGGTCGACGGCTGCAAAACAATACTGGTGCTGAACGCAAGAATGTAGGCATTTCTGCGTCAGCATCTTGAACAGTAGCCTGTGAAGGGACCGATAATCCAGGATTGGCCGTAACCCACCATTCTTCTTGGGAACGATGAAATAGGGACTGTAAAATCCTGTATTCATTTCGGCCGGAGGGACAGGCTTTATTGCGTCTTTCACCATAAGAACCGCGATCTCCGTGGGGGCCGTTTTACAGGCATAAATGCACTGCAACCGCACGCTCCATCTGGGTATGTCAGCATACCCCCTAGCCGCCCTGCCATCAAGGGTAGTGAGGAGGGAAGTGCTCAAACGCAAATGGGTGGTGTAGGGTGGCTTCCAGGTTTTGGTGAGCTCTTCACAAACTTATTTTGGAAGCTCCACAGGACTATGCTGAGATGGATTGGACTTCCATGGGGGTTGGCCCGGCTGAACATTCCTAACCATAATCCTCAGGTCACCCTTGCTTCTAACCAGCACAGTCACAGAGTCTCTGGCTGGAGGAGCCAGGATCTGATGAGTTTTGCATGGGACTTCAGCCTTCTCTCCGCTACCACCACCTTGGATAATGAAACCCTGAAGTCTCTGTTCTGGATCGATGCAAACTACCACCGCCCTATTGACCTCCCAGACATAATGGGACTGAGCTGGATGGAGGCGATCATCCGGTGTCTGGAGAGGGTCTAGCTCCGATTCAGAACACAGCTCGACCCAGAGCACAGTGCACCATCACCCTGCTGCGAAGAGCAAAAGCCTGAGAAAGCCCCACCCACTGCACCACCACTGTGGGGAGATCCCAATGGACTCTGAGGATTTAAAAAACTCTAACTTGGATTTATATATTCGGACCCGACCACTTTTCTCCCACCATCATCAGAATTGGGGGCGGGGGGTGTTGGGGAGGTCATTCTACCCCGAACCATCTGTCTGTCTGTCCTGTTGCGACCATAGAGGTTGTTCCCCTGTCCGCTGCGCTCCCGCTATTGGGAGTTGCAATCTGGTGTGTGTGTGGGCAGCACACACCATTTCAAACACCACTTATCATTGTGAACTCTCGCCCAAGTTCCCTTGGCCACCACCTCTGCACCAGTCCTCATCATTACCTCTGCTGTCTCCTGGCAGCCCCTCTGCTCACCCTCAGCCCCACCATCTGTGCATTGGGATTGCTGTGGGTCTGCCAGTCTCCATCGGTATCGTGGATGGATGATTCGTTTCACTCCACCTCCAGCCTCTGAGTCCCAGACTCCATTTTGGCAGGACACCGTGGATCTGGTTCTGTCAAGCCCCTCCTTCCCTCCAGCTTCACCTTGGTCCTCTGTCACTCCGGCTCCACCACGGCCTTCCTTTTTCCTGCGTCCACCTTGGTCTCCTGAGCCATCTGTTCCGCCTTGGCTCTCTGGATCTTCGGCGTCACCCTGGCTCGTCAGCTCTCTATCTCTGCCTCGGGCTCCACTACCACATGCTCCGCCGCCATTGGTTGGCCCCCTGGAGTCATCATCCCTTCCTCCACTATGGCTCCTCCCTCTGTCGGCTTCACTGTGGCTTCACCTTCATGGTCCCACCTGGCTTCTCCTGCTCCTTCCTGTCTTCTCCCTGATTCCTCTCTCCGTCTGATCTGCCTTGGCTGCTCCTGTCTCTGTCCTGGTTTCTTCCTCCATCTGATCTGCCTTGGCTCTCCCTGTTTCCTCCATTTTCCTCCCTCTGTCATTTCCACCCTGGACGCTGTAGCATCTGGACCAATCAGACACACAGTTATTTGTTACATTTAACAAATAATCTTTAAAAACAACAAGCCAGCTATATATTGGAGTTCTGGAGACAACCCCCAAAAGCAACTAACACCCCAAAAGGGCTCAGTTGCCAGGGCAACCATCTGATAACATGTGTTTTATTGCTCAAAGGAATGCATGCAGAGGACACTACATTGGAAAGACACAATGCCTATAGAAATGGACTCTTTCCTATTCATTCACAGACAAACCTTTCTTTGACCTTCCTATCACACAAAGCCCCATGCCATTGTGTATAGTATTACTGCCTTGTATTTTGTGTTTTTCATTGTATACTGTTGTATGCATTTGTTATGATAGATAACTGATAGTATAACTCACCTATGCCATGTTTGGTCTCTTTAAATTCATATTTTGATGATCTAAAAGATGGTGTATATTATATTTTGATATCTATGCAACATATTAGTTTAAGAATCCTTAGTGGTTTTTGCATCAACACCCAATCGAATTACATATGCCATGCTCACAGACAAAGAGTCGTAAACTTTCCCTCCAAAAGTGAAAGTCACCACTGGCTTTTTGACATCCTGGAGGTGTAACCTCCAGAGACCTTAAAGGCATCACACGGGTGATCCCTCTCTTTTTCCTCTTCTTTTTCTTCTGCAAAATCTTTCGATTTATGCCTGTGTGAGGGACTCATGGGGATCCTGAGCCAGCGCGGGGTGTGCCTGGTGGGCCCAACAGGCCCCAACATATAGAGCTATGGCTCTCGACCACAAAGAGTCACATATTTTTTACTCAACCCTGGAATTCATCTTCATGGAAATGCCCTCGAACAGACGTTTTTTTTTAGTTTTCTTCACTCGTCTCACATGAGTGATTCGCCTCAGTCAGTCAGGGGTTCTTTTAGAACCTAAGAGGATGAGGAGGATGAGCTAGAACTTTTCGGGACTTCCCTAAGCTTGTGCCAGGACTTGCGGCCTTGTCTTTCCATTCCCCAAAGATCACAGGACTTCAGCTGGGTCTCTCTCTCTCTCAGCTTTTGGCTATTCTTCAATTTCCACATGGGAAGAAACTCCAGTCACCATCGAGTCAGAACATCTTTGGAGTTCATCACTCTTCAGACCCAGAAGAAAACGTGATCACGATTCCAACACCAGCACTGCTCCAAACCATCAAGACTTTCATCCGAGACTGCATTCGGACACTTGTTCAACGACCAAGGCAATGCAAGTATCATACATTTAACTAAACAAAACAGAGGTTTAGTATAAGCTGTAGATGGCACTGATGGTTTCACTCAAGTGGTTAACTGACTCTTTTCATACATTTTCTATAATTGCTAATTGCTTCTCACTTGCCCTTCTCCCATGTATGAGTGATTGTATGTTTGTTTGTTTAGATTAGTTATGTGCTAGTCCTTAGTTAATAAAACTCTCATGCATAAATTACATGAGTTTTGATTCTGATTCTGCCTTGTAAAATTAATGTCCCTTTACGATTCCGATTCAAGCTACATGCTCTAATGCAATAGTACTTTAAGAAAGTCATTTTCTGTGGCCAAGAAAATATTATTTCTTAGAGTTTATATGGAATTATACTGAATGTCCGCTGGATGAACAGATTAGTTGATGGAAATTTAATTCTGCTACAGTTACTACTGGCAGCTGATATAAATAATTGTAATTAATTGTAATTATTTATACTGTATGCATTTCCCCTTTGAGCTAATTCGCTACACCGCTGTTCGTCGTCCTCTTCCCAGGTGTTTGTCCTCCACCCGAACCTCCACCAGCATTGTCTGCCTGCCTGCCTTCCTGCCAGCTCTTTGCTGTCCCCTGTCACCATCCCACATCCTTTCCTTTATCCTCCTCTTAAGTCACCCTCCGTCCCGCTTTTTGCCGTTTCTGCGGCGCGAGGTTGCGCCTTCCGGGAGGGAGGAGAAATGTCACACTGAACGACCTTGTTGTTTGTTTTTATTCATCCCACGTGTTCCCTGATCTAGTTTCTGTCTCTCTTTGATTAGTTAGTTCACCTGTGTCTTGTTAATCATCCTCACGTGTCTGTCCCTCTTTAGCACCCCTACTTCAGTTTGAGTCTGTTCAATGTGCCATTGTCCGGTACTGATTTTATTCTTACATGTCTCCTGCCTGCCTGTTTATGGATTTACCCTCTTGTGGATTAATAAATATTATTTACTTGATCTTCTTCGTGCATTTATTATTCACCATAGCGTGACAGATACTTTAAATGTGAAAGTAAAACCACCAGTAGGTGGCAGCAAGTCACTGTTAATTGTGATTGAACCGAATAATTAAAATGGTTGATTAATTCAGGAATCATGTTACTCAGAGACGCAAAACAGTGCTGTGGCTGTGTTCAGAAATATTTTTGTTGGTGAATTAGAGCAAAAACAAACTTTTCGCAATATACTCGATAATGTCAAATTGCACATCTTTAAAACAACAATTACAATATCATCACAAACAATATATACTTTTTTTTTTTTTGCACTCAGCACTAAGTAGTCCATAAAAATGAAGAAAACTGGTAACCACAATTTACACATTCTAAAACAACAGCCTTTTCAGCCTTAAAATCAGGATTTTAGGATTTACTTGAATCCATTATAAAATATCTGAACATCAAGTGAATTCAATGCAAAGCTGCTATAAACCATAACAATAAAAATGGTAACACTTTGTTTTTAGGACCAATTCTCACTATTAACTAGTAGCTTATTAGCATACATATTGCTAGCATATTGGCTGTTTATTAGTACTTACATATCACATAATAAAGTTTAATTCTGCATAACTGTATTTTAGATTCCTTTTTAACCTCATACATAAACTTAACAACTACCTTACTATTAATAAACAGCAAATTGAGTTTATTAAGGCAAAAGTCATAGTTAATAATAGGTATTTAATGATAAGAATTGGTCCCCAAACTAAAGTGTGATCATAAAAATATTACTTGGCAGAAGAATTGTTTGTAATATTAATATAGCCATTTACTTTAAATCTAGTAAGATATTAATGATAGCACCATTTTATAAATAGCAGGAGGTCAATCAAAGCTGTACAGATTTTATTCTGGTTTAGACATTCCACTTCATCTTATACCTAAGACTAAGCACCCATTAAACAAAGTAAAACTCTTACACACAACCTCTTGTGGTTTATTACTGTATATTTAACAACAACAGTTTAGCAATCATCATCAACAATGAAATATTTTTAAAAGCTGAAAAATTAATAATAATAATAATAAAAGTCACAGACATGGACAGAATAGTCTTTTGACTGAATATTCACTCAGATATCCCCACTTGTTTCTTAAAAAACAGTCTAATAACTTGCTGGCGTATTGTTGACAGATTTAGTCCATAAATAAGGGGGTTTAAAACAGGTGTTATCAGTAGGAATTCCAAAGCCATGAAATTACGCACACCTTGTGGCACATTTCTTGAGCCATAACGACTGTACAGTACATCAAACAACAATGCAATAGTCACATTGAACAGTGACAGCAGATGTGGCATACATGTTTGCATGAATTTGTGCCTGACCTCTACTGACTTCATGCACATTCTAATCAATTGAATATAAGAACAATATATCAATACTGCATGTCCAAAGTATGCTATAATAACAATGTACCCAAACACATTATTCACTGTTGTAGAAAAACACGAAAGTTTTGCAACTGCCCAAATCTCACAATACAACTTTTCAATAGTAGAGCCACATAAAGTGAGTCTAGCTGTTAATACAATTAGAACAGACATGCAAAAAAATGGAGTCAGCCAGCAGAAAAGGATCCATTCAAGAACTCTCTGACTGTTCATTATTGAATGATACTCCAGTGGTCTGCATATTGCCACATACCTGTCATATGCCATCACTGTTAATGTTGAAATGTCACATAAAATAGATGAATAAATGACAAATATCTGAATCATACATCCAACATAAGAAATCACATGATCTTCAGCTAATAAATCATACATGAATTTAGGGTAGAATCCAGCGGTGCCATAAATTGCATTTATACACAAATTACATATAAATATATACATTGGCTCATGAAGTGTGTTTTGTGAGATTATAGTGATTATTACAATTAGATTACACAACATCATTAGGGGATAAAACAGTGTTGTTAAAGAAAAAAACACATATCTATTTTCCATTGTATCATTCAGGCCAGAGAGTGTAAATACAAAGACACTGGACTCATTCTCCAGCACTGTCTGCATCTGGAATGATACGTAATTATTATGCAGAAGTTATTATTGTTATTACTGCATTAAAAAAAAAAATGCTTGCTTAGTTGCACAAAAGAAAAAAATATCCTCCATCAGCAGTATAATTTGTTTTGGTTTTTTTGCAAGACAGTTTAAATCTTACCATGTTCTCCGTTTGCATATTTCCCATTGTGTTCCATAAAGATTTGATTTGGTTTGCTATATACAGTATGGACTCCGGTCTCATGGTAATTACCTTGGTCACAATTTTTGAAAACAGTTTTAACAAGCTCTCTAAAGGCTACTTTTTTCTGAAGTTAAAATGGCTGCATGTCTATGACAATCTATGCCCACAGGTAGAACTGTATGAATTATTTGTCCATTTAAAGCTTCCAACCATATTCCTGCTAATGTGTCTGGCCCACATTTACTTACTAATATACGATATGAATCCTATGATATTACAAAATTATGTACAATGACTTGTATTACTTTTGAACCCTTAGCAAGCTCTTCGTTATCAAAGTGTCTACAGTGCACAAATTAACTTCCTAGCAAATACATAGGGCAGTCAGAAACTAACATGTTGTGATAAGACAGGCTTTAATAGGCATGCACCTTTCAACTGCTGATAAAACTAAACTGCAGTAAAAGAAAACAACACATAAATAGCAACATGACATACGGCTGTTAGTCGACTAGAAGAAGCTTAGCTGAATAAAGTTTTATTAGTTGCCAGAAAAAACACTGTCTTTATCTGTGATGGACAGATCATTAACATCTGGTCTTTGAGGTAATTACAGTATATTGGGCAGAAAATCTAAATGTTCGCATGTCATTCATCATCCCAAAATATGGATTATCATTTGAAATTGAAACATGTAAGTAGTAGCAACTTTACATAGCCCATTGCTATAAGGTTACCCTTATTTCTCTGTAATGGTGTGTCCACTATGCTGTGGAGATGGCGAGTCATCATCCTCTTTATTTTTGCAGCCGACACACTGACTGACTGATAAACACTAGTTTATTAATAAATAATTCAAATATTACTTTTACTGTACTTTTACTCATTACTTTTACTGTATTTTGTGGCAAACTTTATGCGTGTGCTTGAGCATGAAATATGCTATATAGTTCCTCACCACCCAGTATATTAATTAAATTAACATAATTGTGCGATTAGTCAACTAATTGCACATTTAGTCAACTAGAAAAATATTTTGTCCCCCTGCTCTGCACATTTTGCATGTCTTCCTTATTTAACACACCTGATTTAGATCATCAGCTTTTTAGAAGAGAGATCTATGAACTGAACTGAGTGTGTCAGATAAGAGAGACAATACAAGTACAAAATGTGCAGAACAATAAGTCCCCAGGACTGGACCTGAGAACTACTGCCTTAGTCCACCCAAAAATGAAAATTATGTCATCATTTACTCATCCTAATGTCATTCCACACCTGTGTGATTTTGTATCTTCACAACACAAAATATATTTGTTAGTATAATACAATGTTAGATTATTTTCTGTATATCTGTGTTTCAGGTACTCTCAGCACCTCTTCCCAAGAAATGCACAGCTGCGGGAGGAAATGATCGCAGACGTGAAGTTCTATAGGCAAATCTTTTTATTTTCTTTTTATTTTTAGATACTGTTATTACTGATCTTGTAATGCATATTTATTTTTCATGAAACAAAGAATTACAAAGTTGATGAAAGATGTTTCCTGGATTGAATGTTCCACATCCTGTCCTGTTTTCAAGCTTTCACAGAAAAATAAATGAAAGTGGTGAAAGGATGGTTGTTTTACATCATTTAACTATGAAATTGCTTCGTATGTGCAACTGAGGGCCTTTTTTTTCTTACAGACATCTATCTTCCTATCTACAGACATGAGGGTAAGCAGTGAAGACAAACTTTTCATGTTTTGGGTGAACTATTTTATTTCTTTGAACATATAAAACAAACAATTATTTGAAAAGACTACACAGAAGAAAATGATAAATGATAAATTATACTGTGTGTCTATACTGCAAGCTCAAAAAAGTACATTAAAAAGGGCTCCCTTCTGTATGAAAAAAATAAATAAATAATAATAATAAATACATAAAAACATAAATGTATATGAATATAAAATATTAGTTAGATTTTGACCTTTTTTATCTGTACACTTCGCCATAGTAATACCAGAAGTCAGTATCATTTCTTGGTGTATAGCTTATTCAAACTGCTGACTAGGAAAATGAGATACAGCTGCCAAACTTGAGTCAACCACAACTGATAGCTTGGCCTTTAGTCATGCATACCAGAGCCAGACTTTGGTTCAGTGTCAGATGAGAGAAATCATTGATTAACATTTAATTTACAAACAAAAAAGTGGGTTTATGAACCGTCTTGTACTTTCAGGTAAAACAGTATTTTAGTGTTACCACTAGCACTGTCTATTGTGGGGAAAGCAGAGGACCCTAGAGCAAATGTAAATTCAGACACTTTATTTCCTTAAGAGAACAAAGGCATGTGATTAACCATAACAACTCACAGTTCAATAAACTTGTCAGGAGAGGTCAGGAGTTGCAATAGCGAACAGCAGTCTAAGTAGCAGTAATGAATCGAGAAAGAGAAATGAGAAAAATAAGACCTAGCTCATGACAATACCCCTCCCCTGACAAGCACACCCAGGCACTCCTGAGGTAGAGGACTGTGAAAGTAAAGTCCATGAGTGAGCAGTCCAGGATGTCCAGGCCCGGACAAGCCACACCTTCTGACCATGAAATGCTTTGGACCCTTGGTGTGCTGTTGATTGCCATGTGCATTTTCTGTTGTGGCACAGCATGGCTCTCACCCTTCTCCAGGTGCGACGGCACCGTTGAATAAAAAAAAAAAGTGATCGATGACTGTCAGGATAACTCTATTCCCAGCGGATGGAGGAAGCCATGTGACAAAGTTCAAAGCGATATGGGAACATATACGAAACAGGATCAGAAGAGGCCTGAGTAGAACAGAGGGTGGAAAATTACTAGACATGGTCTGGGTGCAGTTAGGACACACAGATTCTCTAGACAACTGTTCTGACCACATTTCTGCTAGGAAAATTTGTCTCCGTGGTTGGAGCGTTCCCTGACGAGCCCAACTAGTGGGAGAGGGCATCAGGTTTCATGTTTTTAGAACCGGATCTGTAGGAAATAATAAAGTAGAAACGGTCAAAGAAAAGGGACCAACGAGCCTGCTGGGTATTCTGCATTGTGATTTCTATGATCAGTCAGACTACGAATGGAACGGTTGCCACCTCTAGTCACTGGTACCACTCTCCCAGAGCCAACCGGAGAGCCAGAAGCTTACGGTTTCCTATTTTATAATTACACTCAGCTGGTGAGAAAAAAAAATGCACACGTGTGAACCTTCATATCAAGTGGAGAGCACAGTGAAAGCACCGTCCCCACACCCACATTGGTCCCCTGTCAGTGGGGTGGCTACTTGACTGAAATTTCGGATGAAACATTGATAAAAATGAGCAAACTCCAGAAATCATTGAAGCGCGGTGCAAGACTTTGGAATGGGCCAATCAACGATGGATCGTACCTTAGTAGGGTCTATACTGATCCCATCTGCTGACACAACTTACCCCAAAAATGTGACTGACCTGGCATGAAACATTTCACAGCCTTAACAAAAAGACTGTTCTCTAATAGATGCTATAACACACAGTTAATGTATTTGGAGCCTGAAAAACTGCAGGTCGATTGTGGTACTCTTCTAGCACTCCAGATAAATCACCCAGGGTCCTCCTGCAACACAAAAAAACAGAAGAAACAGCAGGAAAAAAGGTGATAGTCCCTTGATGATTGCCCTGAGATGATGAAACTCAAGTCAATGGACTTTCAACAGAATTTGTGTCAGAACTTAAGCCAGCCATGAACAGCTGCGAAAGTGGCATGAGTCCGAAGAGATGGGGAGAGAGCAGACCCCCGGTCTCCTGGCAAGCCCTGACTTTTAGCGGTGTAATAAATTTTGCTTTCGCCAACCTAGGGACGCCAATTAAGGTAGTGAATTTAACTTTCGCCAAGCTAGGGAGGTGAAATAGGGTAGTGATGGGTACTCATGTCACAGCTGACATTATGATTCTTGGATCACGTGTCAATTAATGTGTGGTTATGAGTACATCACATAAGAAAGATTGGTGGGATCTCTAACTTGTAGAACCTCTTCTGTAT
>JAHKKF010519650.1:0-37365 GCA_019740295.1 Labeo calbasu | reverse complement strand
TCTTGAGTTATCATGGTAAATGCGGGCCAAGTGACAACATTAAATTAACAAGGTAAGTTCAGTAACCGATATGTTTATTAGAATATATAATCAGAAAGTTTTTAACTTGTATACATATCAATGTATTTATGATACTGGTCTTCTATGTTTCTTTCTATGCTTGACTCTTTTTATCTACATGCCATTGTTTGAGCCATTACCATGGTAAATGTGGGTCAGGTGACAAAATTAAATCATCAAGGTATGTTAAATTGGCCAAATATTACTTACAATATAAAAGCATAATGTTTTTCATTGTTATACATATCAATGTATTTCTGACACTGGGCTTCTGTATTTCTTTCTATGCTTGACTCACTTCATCTACATTTGAGCCTGTACCATGGTAAATGTGGTTCAAGTGACAACATTAAAGGAGAAGTCCACTTCCAGAACAACAATTCACAAATAATTTACTCACCCCCTTGTCATCCAAGATGTTCATGTCTTTCTGTGTTCAGTCATAAAGAAATTATGGTTTTTGAGGAAAACATTTCAGGATTTTTCTCCATAAAGTGGACTTGATTGGTGCCCCGATTTTGAACAAAATATAGTTTAAATGCAGCTTCAAAGGGCTCTAATGATCCCAGCTGAGGAAGAAGGGTCCTATCTAGCGAAACGATCTGTCATTTTTTTTTTTGGAAAATAAAAATTTGCATACTTTTTAAGCACAAAAGCTCATGTAGCAAAGGTTCTGGGATGCGCGTTCACGTACTGTTGAATCATGTCAAAAGGTCACGCCGAACGTAGGTGGAACTACAGACCCAGCGTTTACAAAGCGAATGCGCAAAGACTAAGAAAGTGCAAGTAAGTCAAACGCTGTTTACAAACAAAAAGGTACAATGATGTCGAGCGATTCTGAAGTTGTATAGGAGAAAATAAAATGGAGGTTTTTGCCATGTTCAAATGTTTTTTCAGCAAAATAAGCAAAACTTTTTTCGAGTCATTTCGTTCATTTTAGCAAAATATAATTAAAATGTAATGTGTTACTTCCCTAACACATCCACTGCTTATACAAACATTGATTACACTACAAACAAGACAAAACTATAATGCTATAAGAAACAGAAAAGATTAATTCATTGTTTACCTGGGTCTTTAGTATACGATTAGCTCACCTCACCTCTTATCTAACAAGTTTTCGGGTTTGAGTTGTACATTCATCACGTGAAAGCCCCATAAGCTTAACCAATGCAGTGTGAGCTGGAAAAAGAGTTGATTAGTTCATCTCTCGAGTCTTCGGGTTCGAAAAACCGAAGGCTCGAAACAGGTGAACTAATTCCAGTACAGAACCTAATAGGATGTTGCGCATACGCGACTGAACGAATCATTCCCCGAGACGACTCGTTCTTCCCGAGTCACATTAAAGATCCGTTCAAAATGAACAAATCGTTCAAGAACGACCCATCAGTAATTCGTAGCATCGTTGACACGCATCCCAGAGCCTGTGCTACACGAGCTTTGTGCTTTAAAAAGTACAAAATTTTTTATTTTTTAAAAAAACTGCTCGATCGTTTCGCTAGATAAGACCCTTCTTCCTCGGCTGGGATCGTTTAGAGCCCTTTGAAGCTGCGTTTAAACTACATTTTGGAAGTTCAAAAACGGGGCACCAATAAAGTCCAATATGTGAAGAAAAATCCTGATATGCTTTCCTCAAAAACCATAATTTCTTTACGACTGAAGACAGAAAGACATGAACATCTCCTTTAGACATGAGTTCTCCTTTAAATTAACAAGGCAAGTTTAATAATTTAAATATATATTACAATATAAATCAGAAAATTTTTCATTTGTAAACATATGAGTGTATTTGTGAAGCTTGCCTTTTTTTTCTACGCTTGACTCACTTCATCAACATTTGAGCCTGTACCATGGTAAATGTCAAATGTTTATCACAATATATAATCAGAAAGTTTTTCATGTGTAAACACCATAAAATCTGTGTATTTCTGATAGTGGTCTTCTGTGTTTCTTTCTATGTTGACTGTCTTCTTCTTCTTCTACCATGGTAAATGCGAGTCAGGTGACAACATTAAATTAACAAGGTATGTTCAGTAACCGAAAGTTTTTCATTTTTATATGTATCAGTGAATTCTGATACTGGTCTTCTGTGTTTCTTTCTATGCTTGACTCACTTCATCTACACTCTTACCATGGTAAATGTGAGTTATGTGACAACAAGAAATAATTAAGGCAAGTTCAGTAATTTAAATATGTATTACAATAGAATGTTTTTCATATATATACACTATAAAACCAATGTATTTCGGATACAGGTTTTGTATGTTTCTTTCATGTCACTGTTTGAGCCTTTACCATGGTAAATGTGGGTCAGGTGACAAAATTAAATGAACAAGGTATGTTAAATTACCCAAATGTTTATTACAATATAAAATCAGAATGATTTTCATTTGTATACACATCAGTGTATTTCTGATGCTGGTCTTCTATGTTTCCTTCTATGCTTAACGTCCTTAACATGCCACTGTTTAAGCCCTTACCATGGTAAATGTACGTAAAGTGACAACATTAAATTAACAAGGCAAGTTCACTAATTCAAATAAGTTTACATCAAGTTTCCCTTTGTAAAGCATTTATAAAGGTATTCATAAATATCTATTAACTTATTTACAAATGACTTATAAATTATTGATAAGTTATAATATATTATAAATGCATTAATAAAAATTGTGATTTTAATGCAATACCTGCCAAATGTTGAGCCATTTTTAACTCACATGTTAATATTTAACTCTTTTTATTGTATTTTCTCATTTATATCTTGTGACTCATGTAAATTTTCTTACTGTGTTGCTTACCAGAAGCTACTCTGTATCTTACCTATGATACATGATGCATGTATATATATCTTATGTATATATTTTGTTTATCAATATGAAATTATCATATTTTATTTTGGGGGGTAAAATCCAATATTAGCCACCTGTGAAGCGTAATGTTGTGTGAACCATATATTTGTGAATTATAGATATTAATAACATGTGAAAATGAACCTTAATGCAAAGTAAACGCCTGTGAACCATTTAATAATGAGTTATAAACATCAGTAACCTGTGAAAATGCAACTTAATGTAAAGTAAACACACTCAGCATTTACGTTTTATTTTAATAATTTATTTTTATTTATTTATTTATTTATTTTTATCTACTACTACTACTAATAAAAATAATACATTGCATATAATACATATTTCTTATACTCTTTCAGTTATAACCTACACTGTTGTTGCCTGTAAGCCACCAAAGCTTGTAGTTGGCGATAGTGAGCATCCAATATAAAGCCACTTTTCTTGAGAAAAAGTCACACTGTTAGGACTGTTCCAGTGTGCTCTGTAGCAAAATTTGTATCTCACATAGTGTAAAATACACTTTTCAAGCTTACATGGATATATGGCAAAAGGTTAATTTTGAATAAAGTGGTATTTTATTAGTTCATTTATTAATTCACATTTTGCCCCTCTCTGTCTCTCTTTCCCTTTTTCTGTCTCATTAACTATTACCATATAATTACCCAGAAGATACTGATCAAGAGGTGAGTGCTGAGCAAAGAACATGGAGGTGGCTCTTTACAGGTACAAAGGCCCCTGTCTCTCAGAGGTGAAAAGGTGTCCCTCCAGCTGCCTTTCTGTGTGCCTGTGTCTGATAGCAGCGCCTCAAGGCTTCCCCTTCCTCTGGGGGTTGAGGGTGGCCGCTCTGGTAATGGATACGGTTGGAGGAGACTGACCCCAGGCCTGTTATTAGCCAGCCTGGCTTCATTAAAATGGCTTATTGTTTGATACAGTGCTCATATTCAGCCCTACAGAGGCCCTTTCACAAGAAGCGCTTTTATTTATCAGCACTGATAGGAGACTAATCCTCTGACCTTTGCACCTGAGAGAAACACTGCCGCCCACTTTCCCCATAGCTCTTCCTTTAGCTGTAATTTTCATCTTAAGCTTTTTGTTTTTTAGCTTCCTCCTTCTCCTCTTCTGGTCAATCTGTTGTTCCCACATCCGGCCAGGCACGATCCACAACTTCTCCATAGATCCAAAGGTGTGATGCAGGTGCTTCCAGGCCTTGCGTGTCAACTCCTGTTCCTCACACGTCTCAGGAGAAACTTCACAACCTCACAGAGGAAGAGCAGGACCTGTTTCCTGAGGGCTTTGGCTCTTCAGATGACCGTCAGGGCATTCGGCATGTCCCGGGCAGCCGGTGAGATTTATAATCCCGCTCAGCTCTTTCTGCTTTCAAAGGACCTCTGGGAGCAGAACGGCAAATTGCTTCAACACATGGAATGATTCATGGATTCACGGCACGCATGAAATGCTCTCAAAATGGCGGCAGATGATGAAACAGGATGTGAAGGGACTTAAGGCCGCGTACCTTTGGAAGACTATAGTGATTCCATGTAGCTACAGTTGCATATGGCATAGTGGGGTCTAAAGTCATGAATGTCATAAAAATTCTTGTCTGGGGACTGTGACAGTCTGTGTATTGGCAAAGAAAGCATACAAATTCGGGGTATACTTACCTGTACTCACATGGTATGTACTGTACATGTGGAACTAGACTGTAAAATAAAGTGCTACCCTAATTTTTGGTGTGTGTGCATGTGTTTGTATAAATGAACTATTGGTGTTTCATAGATTACTGAACAGGAACAAAAACATGACCATAAGCATTACTTTTGGCACATAACTGGTCCCACATCATATATGCTGAAATATAGTTCAGAGTTTGAATTGTGTGCTAATGAGGTGTGCTATTACTTTTCTGATGGATCAGATTTTCACATGATGGATAAAATGAGTGAATGAGTGCTGTAATACTGTTATAACACAAAATATAGGCCTATACCAATTAGAGCATCTTCTAACTTGGTAGACCACCTTGTAACCACCTATTACACTCTAACAACCACATAGCAACACCCAACATAATTTTTGCATTAACGACCATTGAAAACAAGCCAGCAGCATGCCAAAACTGTTGTGCTAAAACATGTTATTGTTGTGCAAACAGCCTGTTTTACCATTAGAAACAATTGTTGCGAACGTGCTAAAGTATAAAACAGTATACAACATGTTAACAATGTGCTAAAACATCATAGACAATCGCTAACAACACCCTGTTGAAAAAGACAGCATATGCTGGTTAGGTATGTTTTGATGCTGGGATGCTGGTTTTAGCTGGTTTATGCTGGTCTTTTGCTGAATTCTGCTGGCTCTTTGCGGGTCTTTAGCTGGTTTAAGCTAGTCCTGGACCAGTACATGACCAGCTAAGGACCAGCATAAACCAGCAAAGGACCAGCATAAACCAGTATAAACCAACTAAAACTATGCTGTTTTTTTCAACAGGTACAACATGCTAAAACATGCAACAAATTTCCGTAAAATTTCAAAACAAATCTTCTATGGTATAAAACAATTGTTACCAGTGTGCTAAAACGTATACTACAACACGTTAACATTGTGCAAAAACATCCTAGAAAATGCTAAACATTATAGAAAATAGCTAACAACATGCTACAGTAACAACATGCTAATAACATGCAGCACATTTCTGTCAAATTTCAAAACAACTGTTCTATGGTCCCAGATAGCACACGCACGTCTGCAAGATGTCTGTTAAAGATCTCTTGATCTGGAAAGCTTCTGCTGTGTACAAACATCTGGCAAACATCTGCAAGATGTCAGTTTTACATACATTATAAATCATCAACATCTTAAAGACATCTAATAGACGTCTATTTGACATCCGATAGGAAACGTCCTATAGACGTATTGCAGATGAGCAAACTATGTCTTGCAGATGTCAAATAGACATCTCCGAAATGTACGTGTGCTATCAGGGGTATATAACAATTGCTACCAATGTGCTAAAACTTGACAGTAATGTTAATGTAGTGAAAAAACATGCTAGCAAACTGCTAAAACATTATACAACATTGTACAGTAACAATATGCTAATGACATAGAACAAATTTCCATCGAATTTCAAAACAAATCTTCTATGGTATATAACGATTGTTACCAATGTACTAAAACTTAACGGTATACTACAACATGTTAACATAGTGCAAAAACATGCTAGCAAAATGCTAAAACATTATAGAAAAGTGCTAACAACATACTACAGTAACAACATGCTAATAACATGCAACAAATTTTCGTAGAATGTTTCACAACAATTCTTCTATGGTATTTAACAATTGTTACCAATGTGCTAAAACTTAACAGTATAGTACAACATGTTAACAACGTGCAAAAACATGCTAGCAAAATGATAAAACATCATAGAAACGCGCTAACAACATGCTACAGTAACAATAACATGCAACGAATTTCTGTAGAATGTTTCAAAACAACTATTGGTATCTAACAGTAAGTTCTTGTTTGTTTGGATATGTACCAGGGCGTGTATGTTTCATTCTTTGAAATACTTTAGTACTGAATATAGTAATTATTATGGTGATACCATCATGATACTTGTTAAATGTAGGTTTTCCTGTGTTAGTGTTTAAGGAACTGTTACTTCGTGACAGACTGAGAAAGTATGTAGGATGCACCATGCTTGTCATAACACTGCCATGTGGAATCTGTTTGATAGCATCTGTCCTTTTCTCATCCCCTCTCTCTTTCTCTACCCTAATTGAGCCATTTTATGGGCCAGCAATAATGACCATGTAACAAGATTTTTATGGGCATGTTCACTGTTTAAAAAGGTACATGACTGCAGTTGTGCAAATGAATTCTCCATTTCACCTTCTAACATGATTTTATTACAGATTTCATGATGTTACACTTGCGTAATCTGAAAAACAAGAATAAAATGCTTGACACACAATGCAACAATTGTATTCATATACATGCATGCATTTAATATAAAGATCTAAAATAAAAACGAAACATTACCTGAATAATGCAATGAGTATCTTATTAGATAAAGGTTGGCTGCAGTAAGGTTGCTGTATTATTTATTTATTTATTTTTATTTTCGTTTTTTTTACAAAATACTTGCTTTTGACTTAAAGGTCATTCAACGAACACACAGTGGATCCTTTTAGAAAACCAGCTTTTATTTACAGCCAGATATGGTAGCTTAAATGGACTCGTAAACAATTCATCGTAATAGACAGAACTAATGGCCTGCCAGACTAACATCTAGGGGCTGAAATCATTTCTAAGAGACCGATATTTGAGAAATACTGTTGTAACCTTCAACTGTTATGGCACTATTAAGGAGTATCACATTTTTTTAACGACATACCATTAGTATTGTGTATTCAGGTATACAACAGTGTATTGAATCAACCTTAACTCCTACCAGATACAACCCATCCACGCTCCCTCTCCCTCCAGGCCAATATCATTCTTGCATGTTTTTGGGGCGACAGGTCGTTTCCTGTGAGCGTTTATTTGTGCAGATGGGACGGCAGTAAGGGAAGATGATATCTAATCACCTGTTCCTGTGAGGCACAGAGCAGGTCTTTGTGTATTCATTCTGAGTAGCCCGCCATACTCATAAGGACCCACAGACAGGTGACATTAAGGAGGAGAAGGCTCTGAATACAAAGTGACCAGTTTACATGACATACCAGTGTCCTTTAGGGGATGTTATTTAAAAACTGTTTTAAACTACTTTTTGATCATTTTAAAATTGTTATTTGTGCAGTTCTTATAATATATTAATTGAGAGACAAACTAATTATACTTTTAAATACTGCAGTGTGACAAATGGTGACGTTATGGTGGGGCCTTTAAAAAGTTTTATAAGTCATAATGTAAAATAAAATAAAATAAGTACTTCAATGTAATCCAAAAGAAGTACACTTTAGCATACTAACACACTTAACTGCATGTTAATTGAAATCAAATGAAAATTAATTATAGTTTAAATTTATATTAATAGCAATTACCTAAACTTTTTTTTTGACCCACTTAAAGGGGTCATCGGATGCCCATTTTCCACAGGTTGATATGATTCTTTAGGGTCTTAATGAAAAATCTATAATATTCCTTGGTTAAAAATTCTCAATGGTAGCGTAAAACAACACACTTTTTACCTTGTCAAAATCAGCTCTGCAAAAATCATCCTGTTCTGGTCGAGGCTGCTTTAAATGTTAATGAGCTGTGCTCGCCCCACCCCTCTCTTTGTGGAATGACGAGCCTGTTTACTTTAGCGGCATTTAGCCGCATTTAGCTGCGTTTAGCCGCTAAACTTGCTAACTAGCACGTTATTAGGAAAGGTGATTGCACATAAAAAAACTCCTTATTTCACAATTCTATTGTCTTTGAAATATGGTTAAAGTGAACAGCTGAATGTACTGACAGGAATTTATGGCAAACTAAAATATACTTTTTTACTTTTTACTTATTTGTCATTTATAATGTCAATTTTATTGAAATGTGTATGCCATATATTTAAATATATTTGTAATTACATATTTATAATTATGAAATTGCATGTTAGTACATTTAACATATATTAACTTATTGTAATTTTGAATCACGTTACAGTTACAGCACTTTAAATGTGCTTTAGTATGATAGTATGTCTTTAAAGCATGACAAAATGATTATTAAAAACTAATTTAAAATTAAAAATGATTTAAAATGTATTTTAATGTTAAATTTGAATTTAAAATGATAACAAAAATGTGCCCTTTGGTGTCTTTAAGTACACTTAATTGGCCTTTAATTTCATTAATATTATATTATCTGCTTTTTTATATACATTTAGGATTTTTAGACTGCAAGTGCACATTGAGTAGCATTTAAAGGGATAGTTCACCCAAAAATGAAACTTCTGTCATTAATTACTCACCCTCATGTCTTTCCAAACCCGAAAGACTTTCTTTCATCTTTGAAACACAAATTAAGATGGGATGAGGAGGAGAAGAATTGCTGAATAAAGTTGTTATTTTTGTTTTCTTTGCGCAAAAGACCACTGAACCACTGATGGACTATTTTACTGATGTCATTGCTACTGTACGTTTCTGGTCCTGGAAACATTTCAGTTGTGTTGCTGTCTATGGAGGGTCAGAAAGCTCTTGGATTTCACCAAAAATATCTTAATTTATGTTCTGAAGATGAACAAAGGTCTTTCGGGATTGGAACAACACGAGGGTGAGTAATTAATGACAGAATTTAAATTTTTGGGGGTAAATTATTCATTTAAGCACACTTCTTTTTCACAGTGCTGGTCAATATAATAACAGCTATGATCCAAAATATTAGCACCATGGACTGTCAAAGACTATATTTTCAAATGGAATGATGGCAGTTAATGATGTTTAATAAAATGGTGCTAATAAAACATGGCTTACTCGTAGCTACACTCACAAAACAGCGACAGAAAGAAAGATCAAGACTTCATGAACAAAGGGGAAAGCTTTAATGATTTGTCCGCTCTCAGCTCTGTGATCTCCACTGTTTACACAAGGCAGTGGCATTTTGAGTGAGCTGCGCTTGTGTCAAATTGCCAAGACAAAATAAAAAGTCAGGCGAACATGTGTTTCTGATAAAGCATGTACAGTACACGTCAAGGTAGAGGCCAGCTCTTTTACATGCCTGAGCCATGTAACGTGTAGTCATGTTTCTGTTTTGTGGCTCTGTGGAAGTGAAAGGGAGAGGGATGGCGTCGAAAATGACTCTGTCAGTTCTGTTGGGCTGTTCCGAAAGCAAAAATATGGTTTCGTTTTCCACAACTATTGGACAGTCACGTCCTCCATATGTCCACATTAGATTCAGTCTATCAAAGTCCAGAAAACATACTCCTCAGAGTGAAGACACAAAGAGAGATTTGTAGGGTTGTGCTACTCTTGATTCAGCTGAGAAGAGATCTGTGAGGTCAAACTGTCTTAATGTGTTTACATTTTGGCACTGAATGCAGATATGGCACGTCTTACAGGTCTTGTAGACCATGTCCACTCCACCCATGTCTTAATTGGACACACACACAAAACAACGCTTAAACTGGACCATCTCCCACAGGACAGCCTAACAGCCAAACAATCTGCATGAATCTGCTCAGACAGTCAAATCAGCCAGACAAAATCGACTAAATAAGCGATAGACATGTATGTGCCAGAGCCCAAACACTTCTCACTGTCAATGAACAGCCCAATTTCATCTGTGGGTATATGTGGGACTGTTTGCTTTTCAAAAAAAAAAAGATGCAGAAAGAGTTTAGATTTAGATTTATACAGCTTTTGTGAGTTTTGTGATACAGCCTGTAAGTTCAAAATTACTACAAAATTAAAAAAAAAATCATGACCACAAAACAAGTCTTAAGTAGCACGGATATATTTGTAGCAATAGCCAAAAATATGTTATATGGGTCAAAATGATTAGAATTATTAGATTTTTTTGCACCCTCAGATTCCAGATTTTCAAATAGTCGTCCAAATATTTTCCTGTCCTAACAAACCATACATCAATGGAAAGCATATTTATTCAGATGATGTATAAATCTCAATTTTAAAAAACTGACACTTATGACTGGTTTTGTGGTCCAGGGTCACAAATGGTAATCAGAAACCAACAATCATTACCAGATTAATGTCATGTCTTCTGTTCTGTAGAAATGGACATTTATTCTCCCCTGCTTCAGCTTATCTTGTGTTATCTCTTATTTAGATGTCACATGATTTCTATCTTCTCTCTTTACCTCTATCTGTCTCTCAGGTTTATTTCCTCCTCTGAAGATTTCTGAAACATTGTTCCTGAGGTAAAAAGAATTGAGAGGCCACACAAGGATTATGTCGACCTCTTAAAGCAGTGTTTATGTAGTCCTGGGCTGAGAGACTGCAGAGCGCTCAGGAGCTGTTCTGAGACTGGAGCCAGAGCAGTGAGTTCAGGATGCTGTCTGCCACTTACTGAGACTAAATGATTTCCTCCAAGCTGATGATTTCTACTGGGAAATCCTACCCGGCTCACAAAATTGCTTCCGGAAAAAAAAAAAGCCTACCTTTTTTTTTGTTGTTATCAATGATTATTCTTAGAAACTTTTTGCCTCCAAATCATTTTTATCATAGATTTGTTGGTGTAACAGTATGTTCAGTATGTTTATTAAATGTACAGTTGCAATCAAAATTATTCTACCCCCTTGACCTGCAAGACATTTTGCTGCAGAGAACAACATTTTATGAAAACAATTCAACAAAGGCGTCAGAAAACCATTTGAGATAGTACATTAAAACAGATTTGAGTAATTCTGAGAATGTAACATTGATGAATAATAAAAAAAAATCAAACTGGCTCTAAACATTCATGTTCAAAATTATTCAACCACCAAAAGTCAAATTTGGTGCGGAATCTTTCATTCTTTATAACCTATAATAAACGCTGCCTGTAAGTGCTTAGAAGCTTCTGTCACCTCTCTACTGCAATCTTAGCCCATTATGTACTTGAAAAAGCTCATTGAGAATCTTTGGTTTTCACATTGCCACTGCTTTCATCAAATTCAACCAAATATTTTCAGTGAGAATTAAATCTGGAGACTGAACAGGCCACTCTACAACCAAACCCTGAACCGAGCTTTAGTAGATTTGGATGTTTTTTTGTCCTGCAGGAAAGTCCACTGATCATCAGCTTCAGTCTTTGCACAAAAGGCATCACTATTCTTGCAAAAATAGCTTAATACTTCAAAGAATTCATGATGTCCTCCATACAGTCATGATTTCCAATTATTGCAACAGTAAAACAACCCCATAACAGGACTGGCCCACCTCCATGTTTGACTATGGAGATGGTGTTCTTCTGCTTATAAGCTTTGCCTTTTTTGCACCAGGCACATGTTTTTCCACCATTCATTGGGTCATCTTGAAAGTCTTTGACTGTACATTGCAGGTTTTTCTCAGTGCTTTTTTGTTCAACACCCTCAAAGGCTTTCTGTATGGTACAACACATTTTAAACTATGGAATAAGGCTGCCCGCTGTGTCTCTAGGAACTTTTAATGTCTTGGAAATCTTAATGTAGCCTTAGACTTTCTAATATAATAAAACTATTTCTTGTCTATAATTATGCATGGGCTAAATGTGTGTAGTTGGGCAACAATTTCGTTCCCTACCATAAAAATAAGTGACTTAAAAACAACAGTGTTGAATAGGGGTTGAGTAGGTCTAATTATGACATAGCGGTGTTATTAAAAAATCCTATAACTCAAAAACATTACATTATATATTGACATGATCACTTTTAATATGCCAGTAAACTGTTGTAAATGCAGTTTTTATAAAATCCTGGATCTTCACAAAAACTTCTATTCGTAAAGAACTGCAGTCTCTGGGGGGGTTGAATAAGTTTGAGTGCAACTGTACTTACACATATATATCACATATGCAAAATTATTTTTTTGTGAATATTCATTTTTTAAAACATATTCAGTGACAAAACCCCCATGAGATATGTCTACATGCCTAAATGGGAGTTTGGTAATGTTTTATAATGACAAAGTTAAAGTGACATTTTTCAGCCAAATATTAGTGCTGATACCTGACCTAAGACAGTGAACCGAAAACTCCCATCATTTTTTCCGTTAGGCTTTTTCAGGGGTGTTTTTTATTCATTGGTAACTAGATGTGAGTGACTAAACATTTGTGAGGGTGGACAGAGGGGAGGATGATAGATAGACGTGTGTGTTTGTGTGTGTGCGTGTGTGTGAGGGCTACACAGCTGGGTCTGAGTAATTCCTGGCAATGAGTAACTATTCTCAAATGATTACACCTTTTCCACACTGAAATGAATTTATCACTTGCATTGTCACCTCATGTTTCTTCCTTTGAGATGTTCCTTTAGTCGACTTATAGCCATTTGTTAGCACATGCCTGACTGAGTCCATGAAATGAGAGGAAAAGCTCCATTTTTCATGTTGTACACTGATCTGAGACTTAAGTATTGTTAAAACTGTTTTTATCATTGCTTGTATATGTAATAATAAACCAAACCAAAACACATGATTTCTTTTTATTGTTGTTGTATTATTGCTGATGGCTACTGCACAAATTAACAACGTTCCTCTGAGTCGTTATCATTATAGTTGTGGTGTGTACCACTATATAATCCTTTTCTCACAGAATTATATAGTTACTTGATATAACAGGTCTTAAAAACTGAACCTCGAATACAAATTCATGATATACGCAATGTCATCGCACAGGGGAGAAAGCAAGCAGTTGAGTTTTCACACACCTCTTTCTCATCTGTTGTAAATAATGGCCTCTGGAGACACACAGGCATGAGGTTAATGAAAAACGATGAAAAGCGGCTTCCCGGGGGAGCAGGAGATTTCAGGGATATTTTGGAATAACTCCATATTGTTTTCTTTGAACATCTTATTTACACATCGAATGTGAAGTCACAGACATAAGCAATTTGTTCTCACTCTTTGGTCACTTTCCCCTCCCACCTATTTTTCTTCTTCATGGCTGAACATCTGTATAGAATCACTTGAATGCTCATGCGATGAATGTGTGAGTGTGATCTTGTGTCCTGCAGATTTGACTGTTTTTCTTGGTGTTTGGCAGTGAATAGTGTATTCAAAGCATAAACAGGAATCTGAGACATTGTTGAGATCTTTTCTGAAATTATTTGTGAGATTGCTGACATCTTCTTCAGGAGAAGATCTGAGAAAGTGAAATCTCATGTTATTCAGAAAACCTCCCATCTGCTATGAGAGAAATTATATTGAGATATCAAAGAGATCTTTTTTGAAATGTTTTCTTTCCTAAGTTTCATCCTGCATCGTTTCATCTTTATTTCTTAATTCCTCCTCGACATCCTCTGCTCCTCCTCCCAGCCTCGTCTCAGCACTTGGCTGCCCGTACATCTGGAACTGGGCATGTTCACAGTGCCTCCTCTCTGGTTTTGTGCTTTTGGTTGATTATATTACCCGTTCCGAGTTCTTTCTCCCGTCTGAGGGGGAGGAAAACAGAAGTATGAGTGCTGGGGTCAAGTGGTGATTGCTGATGTTGTCTCCTCTAAACATATGTTTAGTCCTCGCTGAGCGTTTGCAGTTCCCCCACAGTTTGGTAACCATTAAGAGACTTCCTAAGTCAGTTCCGGATCCAGGTCTCTGAGGACGAGAGGAGGGGGTTAGGGTGGGGTTTTGATGGGGGAATGGGGCAAGAGGTGGTTGGGTCATTTTGGATATGGTTAGGGGTTAAATTGGTCTGAAATAATCCAGAAAAGCGGCACCTTCGATAAAAAAAGCCCATTCAATTTCCTGTATTCTTCATTTTTNACTTCCTAAGTCAGTTCCGGATCCAGGTCTCTGAGGACGAGAGGAGGGGGTTAGGGTGGGGTTTTGATGGGGGAATGGGGCAAGAGGTGGTTGGGTCAGTTTGGATATGGTTAGGGGTTAAATTGGTCTGAAATAATCCAGAAAAGCGGCACCTTCGATAAAAAAAGCCCATTCAATTTCCTGTATTCTTCATTTTTTTTCACATTTCATCTTCATTTAGTGAGTGTTAAAAAAGTTTATTACATAAGACATTACGTCAATGTCCTGTTTGATATTTGATATACTGCACCATATTCACCTAGAATGACAAAGTTCTCCAGAGCAGCAGGGGGTGCTGCACCCATCTATTAGACCTTGTTGCACATTTTTATAAAATCACAAAACAAAATGTAACCAAATTTCTGAAATTTTGCTAAATTTCTTTAGTATGTGGGATTTGAACTTGTGTGACATTTTTAAGAAAGCATTTCAAAAGTGACAAAATAGAACATTACCACTGAACCGGCCCGTTTCATATTTTCCCTAATGCATTGCAATTACCTCTAGATTTTAGGGTTCCTCCACTTTTGAAATCCCAGTTTAAACCAGTGAGCAGAGATGATTGCTTAGTGCTAAACTTCACATAGTTGAGTCAAGGCTGTCGCCTTGGCCCTGGGCAATCTCACGCAAGTGGGGCTCAGACAGGAAGTACATTCTGATAGAGGTTCTGCTCGACGGAGGACGAGTTGTGAACTTCACATGCAGCGCGAAGGGCCACGGGGCCTAGCGTTCAGCCCTCAGGGCAGACGAGACTAAGAGGAAATGAAAGGATCATTTAGCGCGGGAAAGGCGAGGCTGGGGAAAGAGGCAAGAGAGGGGCCATGCCACAGACACCCATCCTAGCCTTGAACAAAGACAAACAAACAGCAAGAAAATCATAAAATCAACGCCTGAGGCTGCACAGACTCCTGCGCCAGCTCCGTTTCGCATTGCATTATTGTGTATCCGAGAGGAATCTCAAAGGGGCTTTCAGTAAACAAACTGGAGCCAGCCCATCTTCGTCTTGCTCTTGTTTGGAGTAAAAGGTTGCAGCCTGGAATCTCCTGGGCCTTATCCTTAAAGGGCTGTGAAAGATGAGTGAACTGCTGGTCAGGGTATGTGGCGTAGTGTTATATGAAATAAATCATATATCAGACATCATCAATAAATGTTAATTTATTCTCTAAGCTAATCAAGCCAGCAGCCCAACTCAGTCTTCAACCAAAATGGTTCCAATGCTTGAACCAATGCTTGTTTGTAGATTTTGTTTTATAGGGTTAAGCAACAGAGAACGTTCTAACATGTCTGCAAAAGCTCAGAAATGTAACATTCTTTGAGAATGACCATAATTCCTAGATCGAGACCAGAAATTTTAAGGGGCTGTTGCTGGAAGCCGACAATCACCTACTCAAAATGATTTGAAATCACTCATCAGTTTTGAGGTCAGCCATGTGTTGCCACCTTTACATAACTATTCTTATAATAATATTAATTGATTATATGAATGATTTGAAGAATGAATAAGACCAGCTCAGGAAAAACTAAAACAGGAGCCATATTAATATACTGTGGATAGACATGAAGTTAAGTAAATGATGACAGAACTTCCATTTTGGTTAAACTATCCCTTTAGGCAAGTCTCCATTTGCTCTTTATTTCTATGAGAATGAATTGAGATATTAAAATGGTCTCATTTGTGGTTTTCATTTCATGGTTTACACCCACATGCCACTTTCAGTAGCAGCTGTGCAGATTACAACTGGCACTACCTGGACCAGCTGTCCAATACTTCAAGCACAGGAGTGTCAAATCCTGCTCCTGGAGGGCCATCTTCCAGCAAAATTTAGCTCTAGCCCTAATTAAAGACGACTGAATCAACTAAGAAAGGTATTCATGATCACCTGTTAAGGCAGTTGTGCTGGAGCTAAACTGTCCAAGGCATGGGCCCTCTAGGACCAGGATTGGACACCCCTGATCTTAATAGTCCTTATTTTTATTCTAGAACAGGGGTGTCCAATCCTGGTCCTGGTGGGTCAATGTCCTACAGAGTTTAACTCCAACTTGTCCCAATATACCAGTGCCCAGACACCGTCCTGGAGGGCCGGTGTCCTGCAGAGCTTAGCTCCAACCCTAATTAGACACACCTGAACCAGCTAATCATGTTCTTACTAGGCATACTAAAATCTTCCTGATAGGTGTGTTGAGGCAAGTTGGAGCTAAACTCTGCAGGACATCAGTCCTCCAGGACTGAGTTTGGGCACCCCTATAATATACCTACCTGGACGATTCTAGTAATCCTGAAGACCTTGATTGCTTTGGTTCATGTTTGTTTAATAGAGGTTGGATCTAAACTCTGCAGTGGCCCTCCAGGACCAGAACTGGACACCTCTGATCTTAATTGACCTTGTTTTCATTCTAGAACAGGGGTGTCCAATCCTGGTCCGGGTGGGCCAACGTCCTACAGAGTTTAGCTTCAACTTGTCAAAATATATCTACCTGGAAGATTCCAGTAATCCTGAAGATCTTGATTGCTTTGGTTATTGTTTGGTTAATAGAGGTTGGAGCTAAACTCTGAAGGACAGTGACCCTCCTGAAACAGGATTGGACAGTCCTGATCTTATTAGTCCTTATTTTCATGCTAGAACAGGTGTGTCCAATCCTATTCCTGGAGGGCCAACATTCTACAGAGTTAAGTTCCATCTTGTCCCAACATAAATACCTGGATGTTTCTTGTAATCATGAAGACCTTGACTACTTTGGTTCATGTTTATTTAATAGGGGTTGGAGCTAAACTCTGCAGGACAGTGACCTTCCAGGAGTAGGAATTGACACCCCTGAATTACATTATCCTTACTTAAGTGTG
Organism: Labeo calbasu; assembly: GCA_019740295.1. NCBI lineage: Eukaryota > Metazoa > Chordata > Actinopteri > Cypriniformes > Cyprinidae > Labeo > Labeo calbasu. The sequence goes on along the minus strand of JAHKKF010519650.1, from coordinate 20,200 downwards.
TTATACATGTATCTAAGCACACAGATGCCCTGCACATTAGACTATATTTAAAATCTCTGTTCTGTCTCATAGTATTAACTTATCACACTCAAAAGCTGTAGGCAATTTCACTTATAGCACAGACTGCAGATGTCCAGACACAAGCAAGCCAGAGACTCATCATGTGGCGTAACTGTACGCAAGCTGAGGTGACAGAGGAAGCAGCTGGGTGCATGCCGTCAGCCGTCCCTAGGGAACTATGCGGAGGGCATATGGTGTCGCAGATGCAGCCCACCTGATGTACCTCATTCAGTCTGCCACACGTGCAGTGCACAGAGGTGTGGGCCATCGTGGCATTTGCCGGTACTCTTCACTGATGATATAGAACTGAACTGTGAATGTTAATTCATTAACATTAATGTCCACATGTGAAAGCCACTGTTTTGGGCTACAGTGAGACAATAAAACACTTAATTATCAAAAAAAATAGAAAACATTTTTTTTCTAAGTTGCATTTAAAATCCATTTGGCTCAACAAATTTGAGGGACAATGACACTTCTTATGGACAGGAGAAGCCCATGACATTTAGAAGGAATTACTTTTTACTTTTAGACTGCTTAAAAGCAAAATATATAGTGTATTCAGCTAAAACAGGAAGACCTATATAGTATCTATGCATTTATAAATGTTTTGTTATTGAAAGTTGTCAGGCTGTGAAATGTGTTAGCAGATCACCAACGAATGTGGAATAAATGCGAACCATGCGGATGAGTTGATTTTGAACTGCGCGTAGCATTTGGCTGAGCAGGCTGTCACCTGATTTTACAGCCCTGGTTGGGGATGCGCATGGGTCACCAGATGTCCCATGTCTCTCTCAGATGTCACTCTGAGCCTGATGTGTCGTTTTCTCTCCACATTACAGTCATGCACGCACGCACGACAGAAGGCCCTGTCTAAATATTTATCTCGCTCCAGAGGTGATGTGGAATCAACACTTAATATGTGAGCATCACAATAACAAAACGAGCAGACTAGTTTAAACTAAAATCGAACGTTTTAAATAGGGGTTCCTCTCAAGAAAACAATGCACTGTAAATTTTGGAAACACACTCTTCACATGTAAGTGAACACAGACGCATTTATCTATGGTTGTTTTCATGCAGTCAGAGCACAATGCTTGATGTGACTTTACTGTATACATTACATTGTCATGTTGCCACAAGGGGTGCTACAGTCGCAAATAGCGCAAAAAAGTGTCTTTTTCTAATAGCGGTTTTCTCATGCAGGTTAAATTAATTTACAGCAACAGTTTGATCATAAAGAGTTTATGACAGACGTTTAAAGGGATAGTTCACCCAAAAATAAAAATGTTGTCATTAATTACTCACCCTCATGTCATTCTGGGCCTTGTCCATTGCATTGCTGTCTATGCAGGGCCAGAAAGTTCTCAGATTTTATCAAAAAATATCTTAATTTGTGTTCAGAAGATGAACAAAGGTCTTATGGGTTTGGAATGACATGAGGGTGAGTAATAATAACAATTTTTTTTTTAGTTTTGGGTGAACTGGGTGAAACCTGTTTCTTTCTTCTGTTGAGCATAGAAGAACATATTTTAAAGAATGTTGGTAACCAAACAGTTGACAGTAGCCATTGACTTTCATAGTATGAAAAAAAAAATACTATAGAAGTTACTAACATTAGATGAACCACAGGTTTTCGAGAGGTAGTCATTGACTGTTGTAGTATTTTCCCCCTTTAATATCCCTGTTGAAAATCCAGCACATGCTGGTTATGTATGTTTTGAAGCATGGCTGCTGGTTTGATCTGGTTTAAGCTGGTCGTGGTCATGAGCTGGTTTAAGATGCTCATGTGCTGGTCCTGAGCTATATATATATATTCAAAATATCTTCTTTTGTTCTGGTTTGTAACAACTTGAGAGTGAGGAAATGATGACAGAATTTTCATTTTTGGATGAACAATCTGATTATGTATGTACAACAAATCTGCACTATTTTTTAATTAACATGGTATCTTGCTGCACTCATGGCATGGGATGCTAAAAAACAGCTAATATGTTAGCTTTTAACACAGATGCTACACAAGCTAATAGTGCAAATTAACAACAACATGTCCTGCCCTGAAGACCAATGTTACTGCCATCATTTTATGATGAATTGTTTTTACTGTTTACTTTTCACATGATGGACTGCTGGCGTCTTGGTATCAGGTTAAGTCCCCTGTTGGTCTTGAGTAGTTGATTAGAAGGTGTTGTGACCACACAGGGAACTGATTTATGGTTCCTCCTACCCTTGTGTAGTTGAATGGCATTGTGGGGGTGAAGTGGATCAGGGTCGGGGGTGGAACTGACATACAGTAAACACTGTATTTGGTGCTGTATGATTTGAGATGAAAGGCCCAATCACTACTGAGACTCAATACAGATGGATGTTTAGATAAGACTAGGGTGAGAGGGTGCACTGTTTTCGGACTATGGGAGCAAAGGAAGTCGTGGTCTGAGAGTGTGCGCTGGTCCTTTGGGTACGATACAGCAGTGGCCAGGGGAAACAAACTCCCTGCCCAAGCAAAGGAAATTCTCATGCCATTGGAAGGATGGGCTGGCCCCCATCAGGGACTTCCAATCTCTGAGTCATTAATGCGTCTCACACAGGAACATGCATCAAGGCTGCCCACGCTGTCTCTGCTTTGACCTCAGCACGCATGAATCTTCCCAGTCTCACATATTTGTTAGTGTTACTGTACACAAACACATCGTAAATACCCTCTTCCACACCCACACATCCGATCGCACCACAAACATCTTGTGCTATCACATCCTGGTCTGCTTGACATTTTGATGTTGTTAACCCTTGATCGCTTCATAAATGACCTCTTCCTGTGTCATCGCTCACTGAGAGTCATTCAACACTGTATACAGTGTGCGCAGCACAGTTAAACTCATTTCACACACTTTGCTGTGACTAATTCCTTACACACTTCACCTACGACTTTTCTCACAGAGTACATCCTGCTTTTGCAGTAGTCAGGACTAAAAATAGAGGACGGCGACTGGGTATTGGAAAGTTATTTTCTCCAAACTCCCTTAAATGACCTCCCAGTCTCATTTGTACCATACAAACTTAAATTACAATCTTTAAATTTATTGCAGTAAACCTCAAATGTATAGTATTTTACAGTCTTTATCAGTACTGTACATTGTTTTTTATTCACCTTAATTTGCAGTGCTTCATGGGATCCACATTGTCTCATAAAAGGTGTCAATAACAGTACCTCTGTCTTTGTATTACATTTAAAAATATTTCTTCTTCTGATCAAAATGTATAATGTACTGACAGAGGTTGGATTTGGTTGTTTTATTCATTCACTAAATTTTGGGAAGTCTTTTTGGAGAAATGACTGGGGAAAAACTTGCAAAACTAAACCTACTGAAAAAGTGGGTGGTCACTGCTGTCCACTTTTACATATTTAGCTTCACAGAAAGAATATCCAAGCTGTTTTTTTCTATATAACCAAAGGAAAAGAAAGAAATCAAAGCTGAGAAAATCCTGCCATCCAGCCACAGCTTTGAAATCTGTGTATGGAAATTGTGGAAATTTTGAAGAACCAATGCCATTTACTGTCATTAAGTCAAACTTGTCACGACACACTACAAACTCATCACAAAGAAAAAAAAATACTTGTGTATCATCCAACAGCAACAAGCTAAAGTTCACTTACTTTTTCCACAGCTCTCTGTGAATGTTTAATGGGATGTGTTTAATAAAGACATGAAAGATTATAATTGTTTGTAAATTGTGTGGTTGTCTATACTTGTACTTGATGAAGATCATGACATTTCATAACCGATTCATGCAGAAAACCTTCTAGTTCAAATACTTTTTTTTGACACTGTATACAGTGTGCACAATTGGTTCATTGTTTTTCTATTTTGAGAAATTTCCGAGACAAAGCTGAATTCATCATGAGCCTTAACTGAGAGCTCTATTATGTCTCCTGTACAATAAAAGAGCAATCTCTCACCAATCCGTTTTTCCTCTGGGTGTTTGTGCGTGTGTGTGAATGAAGCAGAAATAGTGTCAGAGGCTGCAGCAGTCAGTCTGCATCACACTCAGTTGAAGCACAAGAGCTGCTGAGAGGAGCTCTTGTGCTTCAAAGCCACATTAGGTAAATGTCACTTCACCAGTGCAACCCTGCCATAGGGAGACAGTGCGCGCTTAAGTGTGCATGTCCATGTGCACGCTTGTGTGTGTTGTGACTCTTGCTCGGCACTTGTTCATTTGCGCAGAGTGCAGCTCCAGCAGTTCTACATGAGATGACTTACTGCATCAATCTTAAAACACTTAAAAAGCCTGTGGCTAATTACTCGACTTCAAAAGACTGCAGAGACTAATTCATTGTTAAACTACCAGAACACAGTTTATGATACAGTTAATGATGATTAATCCGAGGAAGTATGAATCGGAATGTTTTCCGTCATGTGATTTCCGTGAGTGCAGATTATATTAATGGATCTTCACACAGCAACTGTAGATGTCACATGCTGCAGTGTTTTGCAGTGGCTCTCTGGTGAATGTGTCAGTTTAGGTGACACTCTCTTCTGTTAGTTTCACACAAACAAACACCATAACATTGTCTTTTTCTCTTTGTGTCTGAAATATTGCTTTTTCCCCCTGTAGTATACCGAGTGCATATGAAGAAAAGCAGGGCTCCAGACAAAAAAATAAATTCAGGAGCCACTGTTTTTTTCAGGTGCCCCAAAATAAATACATTTTTTGTTGTTGTTGTTTTTTTTCACATTTCAGTCATACCGACACGTGTTTATGTCTCATCTTTTTTTTTGTCTTTATCAGCATTTTAATCCATCGTGTAGATGTTCTGGGAACTAAACGTCTTTTCCAACTTGAAAACTATATACATTCACAAAGAATTGTTTTTTACACCGATTCTGTGCCAATATCATGGACCTATGTCAGCGTCACATAGGAGTGTAGTTTGGGCTCCTTCTCAATGCATCCTAAATGTTGTCATATGTCTTTCATCCAGTCTGTTTATTTTCATTAGTAACATGCAATTTTATAGGTGTTGAATTTTTAGCTTTTAGCAGTTTTTTTACAGTTATTTTCCTAGCTGCTTGATAGCTTATGGATGCCGAATGGTTATTCTGAGTTGTATTGTTAGGTGGGACTGTTTATGCTTTACACCTTTTCTGAAGTTTTTACATAAGACATTTCAGTAAGTTGAAAGATATGATAGTTTCACGTGCCACTTTAACTGAGGCGCTAAAACTAAAGCTATCAATCATGCCGCATTATGGAGTGCCAAAACCGTATTTATTCTTTACATTTCATTATGTTCGTTAAGTTGATACTTTATTAAAAAGTAACAAAGCTTTAATGTGATTTCTAGACAGCAAGTGTGCTATAAGTAATATGATGTTCACGCATTGACAAAACACAAGCATATAGACTAAAGATCTTGATAAGAAGAAGCCGAAGTATTGATTAAAACTAGAATTGTTAACGATATTGTTAATGTTCACAGCTGACAGTTTTAACTGTTGTAGTTTGTTCAAGTTGTACACGAAATTGACACCTTTTTTCCATGCTTTCACTTCGCATATCTCCGTCATTTCAACCTCTCTCATGCTGGACACTGGAGCTGCCTTCAGTAGTTGTGCCATCAACGCTGAAGTCCAGCAGAGACAACAGGACAGTTTGAAACACTTTTTCCCTCTAAAACTTTGTTGCGCATCGTCTCAGTTTATTACGTCAACATAACAAACGATGTGATCGCAAACAGTCAGGAAAATGGCATTACATGTACATTTTAAAATCTTAACATGTAAATTTATGTAGTCGGCAATGGCGACCTCAGCAAAAACCTAATTTGCAAATTAACATTTTTGGTCGTAAATGCGACCGTTTTGTCTGGAGCCCTGCAGAGTATGATCATTTCTGTATAACCTAACCTCCAACATTCAATAATGTGTAATATCTTATTTATTTAATGATGCATTAGAAATGCAAGTCATATATGCAATAGCAACCTGAAAACCATTATAAAAACATGATATCATAGGAAGGACCCCTGATGACTGTCAAGGTCAATAGTCTCTTAAAATATCAGATAATGTGACCTTTTTATGAAAAGGAAAGGTTAGATTAGGTAGTAACATACCATATATTGCAACTACTTATAATAAATGAGTAATTCAAGATTTTCATTCCACTGAAATATGATTATTTTAAGTAATGATTATAAATGCTACAACTTATTACTTGATGGATACACCACATAACATTTTAATTGTCATTAGATTTATTTATTTATTTTTTGTGCTTCTGGTTAAAAATATGGTCATATGCTCAAGGTCATGATGACAATAGATTTTTTTTATATTTAAAATAAACAAGCAAGCCCATGGCAGATGAGAAAAAAAGTAACGCAAAAGTATTGCGTTAATTTCCATCAAAAGTACCTAAACGCAATTAGTTACTTTTTTAGGGAGTAATGCAAAATTGTAATGTATTACTTTTAAAAGTAACTTACCCCAACACTGCTCTTGCAGCCTGGTCTCATTGTTTATACGTAGGTATTAGTATGTAATGTTTAGAAGCACAAAATGTATAATTGTGTACGTTTTTATTGATGCTGAAACGTACAATTTAAAGCGTAAAAAAGGCTGTGTATTTTAGACTAAAAAAATGTAAATATTTGCAAAACCTTTTATATCAATAACATATTTTTAGCAATGAATTTTTATAACTTTATCAATATGCGATATATTGAATTTAAGACCCCTTAACCTACCCCCAAACCTAAACCTGCATATTTTAGCGAATATACAAAAATATATAAAACATAATTGACTGAAATATGCAGGGAAATTACTAATTTATTAACAAAAAGAATATTAAAAAGACATTTTTTATGGTCACTAATCCCACTCCTACCTCTAAACCTAAGCATAACTATTTCTGTACAGTATAAAGGGAACCGTGACAGACATATAAGTGCAATCACAATCATTTATTAATTTCAAAAATTTCTGAAGCAGTACCAAGAGTAATCCAAATGAAGATGCACTGCAGCCACAGTCCTCCCTGGTAGAGTACAATAGTTTTGTATGAGGTGCAGAGCAGAATTTAAATTGTTATTGGCTGAAAATTTTATTCATATTACTATTCTGAACCACTCCATGAAGGTGCGCATTTCTCATTCAAACACATCTCACCAAAAACATGGCATGTCGCAATTTGTGACGAAGCAGGCAGATGAGCATTCAATTATCGTGCCGTTAAACCTGTGTAAAAATTTGTAAGAATTTGTAACGAGTGTGTTACAAATGGTTTTGATGCTTAAGGTCGCTGATCAAGATGGAGATGAAGATTGCTGAATATAGGCTTGAATTTGGTTCTGTTCCTCGCAGATGTATGGATTCGGTAGATTTGGATTACAGCACTCAAATAAAATTCCTTTTGTAATTGCGTTTTTGGTGTATTTTTTGGTTCTATTTTCAGTCACAGCATATTGGAGAAAACGCCTTTGGCAAACAAAGTAAACATTATGTAAATAATGACAAAACGGAAGAAATGTTATTCATTTTAAGGGATTGAAGTGTAGTCTTGTTTAACATTATGTATGAAAACATAATTCCATTGGTATGACAACTGAATACAATAATGAAAAAAGGAATGCATTTTTATAGAATTTCAATATTCATAAGGATTCATTTGTTAGTCAGTAAAATTGTTCATAAGTAAATAATTAAAGTTTTAGGTGTTGTCATTACATCAGTACTGTACACTTAGATATTGTAAAAATGCAAGTAAATGTACCCTTTGTAGAACCACATTTTATGTAAAATACATACAAATTATAATGAGATCACATTAGCGTTTGACTATAAGTAACTTCGCAACTACTGGTCTGCTACCAGTCATTAGAGTATTCGTAGACCGTCTGCTTATTTTTAGTTTATTTTGATGGTCCCCCAACAGACTTTGTATAAGTAACTTTGCAAGTATGTAAGCTTATTTGACTAACCCTAACCTAACAGTCTGATAAAACTCTACTAACAATCTAAAGAGAGTTAGTTGACCTGTAGTTGTGAAGTCGCAGCAGAATGTTTAAATAGGACCATCAAAATGTAGTGTAACTATATTCTATTATGAATATAGCGCATTCATTGCTTCTATTTTATCAGATAAACGTGCATGAATATGCATGTTCTTGTCCTTGCATTTCTTGTTGTGTGGTTGTAGCATCGAGAAGCGTCATAAAACCACTGTCTGCATGTACACAGTGTACTGTTAAACTGAGAACACAATCTTTGTCAGAATTCCAGCCGAATCAAATAACGCACGTAAAAGATGAAAAGAAAACATCAAGCTGAGCGAATCACCTTAATCAAGCACAGGTCTCAGACGCAGAGGCCGTGCACGGGATGATCATGTCACTTTACAGCAGACGAAAATAACTTTCCATCCTCGTGTCTGGTCTCTGATCATCTTTTCATCTCATTTAATAAAGCGCTTCAACTCTTGCACCGTGCACTAACCTAAATTTGACATCTCTCCTAGACCCACAGCCTCTTCCGCGCTGTTCTCGTTACTGCGGATCTCTGGTAGGATGTAGTGTGTAATTGGATACAGATGTTGCCATGGCGGCTCTCGCTAGACTGTTGTTTTAGCCTAGGCAAAGCACTTTCCTACATACCAGCCTGACCTCCCTTTGAAACGCTCCCAAAATTACATGCCTTTGTAGCGTTTTATGGGATCTTCTGATGTGCAGTGACCAAGACAGAAAGGTGAAGTCATGTTTGGCGGGGGTTACACCAGGTGTAATCGCAGGTCTCGTCGTCCTCCTTTTTGTAATAATTGAACAGTTAATACAGCTAATGCAGGTATTATTACTGTTTATATGTTGCTTATGCTGGGAAACTTCACATATCCTGTGTCTAAGAGCATGTTTGTAATGCTTGCACTTAAGACTGACGGAAAATACGAGATCAATAAGCTATAAACTTTAGCAACAAGCTGTTACCAAAGCATGATATGTGTAAAGTTTTAGCAAACTGTTTAGTGACTAAAAGTGGTGACGCTACTAACTAATTCACATTTTTAAGTAGCTTAAAGGTATCGAAATCATGTTCAAAAGAATATAGCTTTTTCAATAACAAAATATACTTTTGTATAACAAACACTACATTGTTTTGTTACACTGTATTGCGCAACCTTACAGTCGAGGCAGTAATCAAACCAGTAAGCTCACAATATATCTGGAAAGCATTGTGTTTCATTTACTGTGTACAAACATCAGACAAACATCTTGAAAAGCACATATTCACACACATTGTAAATAATAAATGTTGCAAAAACATGTGCTAAATGTCATTCTAACATAAGACAGAATGTTTCAGAGATGTATTGCATATAAGCAAACTAAAAATCTTCCAGATTGAAATGCACACAACAAATAGAGACGTCTGGGCAACATGTGCTGTCTGAGCGTCATGTCTGCTCATTTTCCGAATAGTCCAAAGCATTTTAGAGAATACGTTTGTTGTTTTTATTATGGTAGCTGTATTTTGGAACCTTGCAGGGGGCTTTAAAATGGTCTATGATTATTTGAACATATATCTACCCAAAGCTATCCAAGATAATCTACTAGCCTGAACCAGCTATACAGTTGATACCAATATTGGGGGTAATCAGATTACTTTTTTTTCTGGTATCTAGCAGTGTTGGGCAAGCTACTTTTAAAAAGTAATTAGTTATAGTTACTAGTTACTTCTCACAAGTTAGTAACTGAGTTACATCATTATACAAGTAACTAATTACCTGGGAAAGTAACTATTGTGTTACTTTAAAAAAAAAAAGTTCAAATATGTCAAATAACTTGGATGCCCCCAATATTAAATTAGTTGAATAAAATTTAAATGAAAAGAAATTTTTGTTTACTCACCAGACTAATATCTAATTAAATATCTAAATAGAATAAGCATGTATGAATGCATATTTGTCATGTTGACTGGACTTAGGACTGGTGACGGTGCTGTAATTTAGTGTTTCGATAAAAAAAGGGAAACAACTAAAAATAATACTGATAAGTTAACAAAACTACTACGAATTCTACAACAAATAACAATATAAATGCACCAAGGATTAATGAGCTGCGGTGTTCATGAATATTAATTACGTTGTCTGCGTTTGCTCGAACTGATTTGCTGAAATCAAAACAGGGACGATAATAGGTGAGCGCCAGCCAATGACATTGTTTGCGCATTAGTTTCGCCTGCTACCGGAGAAACCGTCTGTTTGTAAAAGCTAAAGAATTCCACAGGAACTCCGTTATTTTCACAGGAAAATACAGCAAAGAATATCGTTTATAAGTTTACGGTTCATCAAATACAGGTATGCTGCGCATCGATTCAGATGTACTGAAAAATAAAATTGAAATAGTATTATAATAAATTATAGTAATGCCACAATTTATTGTCAGTAACGGTAACGGCGTTGTAACAGGGGAACAGTAAATAGTTTGATTACTCGTTACTGAGAAAAATAACGCTGTTAGTAACGGCGTTTATTTATAACGCTGTTATTCCTACCACTGGTAGCTAGTAAAGTAATTTATTACTTTTTAATTTACAAGAAAATATATATGTTACTTTTTCAAATAAATAACGTCAGTTACTTTGTTTTCCCATTTATTGACTGACAGCTCTTCTGTCCCCGTGTTGTGTGCGCTGTGTAAACATGATGCTCACTGTAGTTCTAGACTTGTAGTTCTTAACGTGAACATGCATTCACATCTCACTTAGATGAAAACAGATTCAGTATACCTCAGAATGAATAAAAACAGTAAAATGCAAACTCAGAATATGATGAAACCTGCAATGGCCGTGCTGATCTGAAACGAGGTGTGTTCAGGGCGCATTGTTGGTGTGTTGCTATTTTGAGGCAACTAAAACGATTGCGCTATTAACCAACTTAAACCTAGTCTAAAGTTAATGGTGCAGTATCTTTTTTTGTTTGTTTATTTAAAGGGTGCGTTAGTAATGTGACCATGTAAATATAGTGAATAAATCATGGTGCAAGTGCAACTGGCTTTTTAAGGGAATGGAAGATGAGACTCTGAATGGTTTATTGCATGTTACGCACAAAACACACCCATTACTCATTAAGAGAATAGGTACAACCCTTTTGGACCATGCACCTGGCGTACCGACCGTTTTTTTCCCATCGTTAAACTAGCAAAAGTGTATTCGGACACGTCCTAAGTGCACCTGCGCTATACGCTTCAGACCATGTGCTTAGAACGTTAAGTTGCACTTGCACCATCGAAAATTCCCTATATACATGGCGGAATTTGTAAGAGCAAAGACTGAACACTTCTCCGGAGAGGAAACGGATCTGCTCGTGCTCAAGGTTAAAGCGTACACAATTATAATCTTTTACATTGTAATTTGGCATGTTTGTGTGCTGCTGTGCATCCCTGTCTATAGATGCATATTACTAATGTGCCTTTAAATAAATATATCTGAGTGTATGATAGCGCCCTTGGTGTGAATGGGCTTTTACATTTACCAAAAATAGACTTTTTAATACTAAAAACAAACAAGCAAACCAAGCCCAGGTGAGAAAAAATAACTCAAAAGTAACGTAACACATTACTTTCCACAAAAAGTTATTAAGTAGCACAGTAATTAAGTTACTTTTAGGGAGTTACACATAGGTGACCCTGGACCACAAAACTAGTCTTAAGTAGCATGGGTAAATTTTTTAGCAATAGCCAAAAATACATTGTATGGGTCAAAATGATCGTTTTTTTTCTTTTATGCTGTAAATATATCAAAACCTAATTTTTGATTAGTAAAATGCATTACTAAGAACTTCATTTGGACAACTTTAAAGGCGTCCATTTTTTTGCACCCTCAGATTCCATATTTTCAGATGCATTACTTTTAAAAGTAACATCATCCCCAACACTGCTAGCTACCATGTTCCAAAACACATCAACCAGCCTAAGCTGGATTTTCTTGGAGATATAGCCACCAAAACTGTATTACAGCTCAGGCACCAATATAGTCTGACCACAGCTGTCACCCAGCCCTTACATGCCCTTTGAGTGTGGAAGGATCTGTGGAACGATTGTGCGTACTTAAAGGGGAGTTGACTTTAGTTTAATTACTTTAAATTGAGTAGCTTGTATCTTGGCAAGCGACAGTTTCTAAGTAGCTTCCCCAACACATGCTTTTGTTGGTTTGCGATTGGGCGAAACCAAGCACGACATTAAGTATGGTTGTCATGGAGATGACATCCTACTCCAAACATTACTACCTCATGGGGGTGACACTGTTGTGTAATTACAGCAATAACATCAACTCCTGCCAAGGTGCCTTAGTACATTCACTGAGTGTGTGTGAATGCGTGTGTTAATTCCCACTTGTGCAAACTGATGTCATCTTCAGAGCAGACAGCTGAACAGTCATTATAACTCTGTGCTAACACCATGTCACCTCAAGGTCTTCCCACCTCCTCTTAATGTGTCTGGAGAAGGTGTCTGTAGAAATATGAATAAGTGTGTGTGTGAGGGTGAGTGTGTGGACACTAATATATCTTTTCTATTAATTAAAATGAAAAATAAAAATAAAAGAAAATTGGAATTTTTGGAATCATGTTTTGCCTGCCAAATGAAAGTGTGATAAATATGAAGAAAGTGACTTTTTCTTACAAATTGTTAAATTAACTGATCAATTCCACAGTGTACTGTACCATCACGTTCTTTAGCCTTGCTCTAATACTGTCACACAAATATATTGAACATACACTCAATCCAGCCTCAGTTCACACCTGTGCTTTCTTTATAAACTGACCAAATCCAGCCAGCAAGAGTGATTGCTTTAAGTGTAAAAGCACTCTAAGAGATTTCCACACCTCTTGGAACATGGGTGAAATAGAAGAGGCAACCTCAGGATATGGAGCTCTTGCTTTCAGACAAAGCAGTGTATTAGAAAGCACTGGAGTCGAATCTGCAACACATCCTGTGCTCCCCGTAGAATTACACACTATTTCAGTGGTGGCTCCTCTGACTGTGTCTGGCTGGTGTGGTGATAAATGGCCAGTGTTCCTGTTTTCACGCCGCTCCTCGTGTGCTCACAACAAGCCTCTGTTACAAACGCTGACCCCCTGAACTCTTGGATGGGAAACAGTCCATGACCGTGAACATAGACCAATCCCCCACAATCCCCTACATTCTCATCTCCATCTCACTGTCTCTGATTCACTTTCATCACATCAAAATCCTTCAGTCTGCTTTCATCTTCCAGTTGTTGCTGTCTATGTGTAAATGAGACATTCCTTCAGTCTAAACCACAGGAAGAAGAAGAAGAAGAAGAAGAAGAAAAAAGAAGAAGAAGAAGAAGAAAAACAGATCTGGTTAAATTGCATGAAATTAAAAGACTAAGTTGCTTATGTCTGGCAACTATGTCAACATCATGGGTATTATCAGAGAGTCACAGGACATGGAAGGCTTTTTAAAGTTTATTTATTTATTTATTTATTTATTTTTGCTGGTGCATACTCCTAAAAATAAAGGATCCAAGAGGGGGGTTTTGCAGCAATGCCAAAGAAGAACCATTATGGGTTTCCCAAAAAACCCTTATAGTAAACAGTTTTAATAATAACCATTTTTTCTTAGTGTATGGGTCATGCTATGGAAATGTCGATTTTTCTGTCCCTAGCCTTTACAGAAATATTACACTTGAAAAACACTTTAGGCTTACAATTTCTTTATGTTTTAAAATGAAAACTGAATTATAAAGGGGGATAATTGGTTGTAAATTACCATGTGTTGCAACTCTCAAAACATAATGATATTTATCATATATATAATAACACTTAAGATAGGTATTAGGAAATTGTTAATTTTTTATTTCATGGTTACACCACATAACATTTTTAGTCTCTTCATTGAATCCTTTCTTGAAAGAGTACATTTCTAATAACTTAAATTGACTTTGTAGTCAACCAGTGCAACTATATAAATTTACCTTAAGACCAGCAGAGCTGCATGTGTTGGTTACACCAGCTAGACTAGTACTTACAAGAACAAACCACACTCTTAAAAATAAAGGTTCTTTTTTGGCATCTGAAGATCCTTTACCAGCTTTTGAAAACATTTCCAATGCGCAACATGTTCTTTATAGTAGACAGTAAATACAGTAGAAATTAAACAGAAATTTAAAAAGTTCTATAGGGGTCATTCTACGGGAATGTCCACTTTTGGTATGGCAAGATGTCTTAAAATTTATTTCTTTTTCTAACATTTTGCAGGAAATAAGCAGATATGTTTTATTTATTTATTGTGACAGAAAAAAAACACAGTAACACCAGTGACACAATGAATCACCAGTGACATACATAAGACCTGATATACTAATCTCCACTGTTGTTACCCATAAGGAAGGTAACACCAGTGACAATTTTCATGAAAAATGCATTTACCAAAATGGCTGCTGCAAGGTATCAAACCACATGTTGTCAGTCATGGTATACTCACTAAATTAAGTAGTTTAATCCATTTGTATTCTATTTTTATTAAAGTAGGTCACACCAGTGACTTCAACTAAGATTCATATGAAATCATGAGATATATGAGAACATTTCTGATAACTGAAAAGAGACAGTGGACTTAACATGGGCCTTTTTTCATAGATCTTTGGAAAATAGTTAGAAGGAAGTCAAGTGATGTCATCAGTGTGATTTTTGTTTCAAAATAAACAACTTTTGTTAAACGGTAACACCCGTGACACAACTCCAGGGGACCACTACTTTTATTATATATTTTACAATATTTATTCAGCATTTAGTTTTTTTTATGCCATTTACATCATATATTTGATAGTTATTAATACATTAATGAATTTTAAATGGTAGAAAAACCTGTTTTTGACCAAAGCACTTTCCCTCTGTACATGGCTGTGGGGACGAGTGCTTTTGTGATGGCTCAAGTTGGTGTAAATAACATATTGTTATATATATATATATATATATATATATATATATGTCTTACCCAAATAATATATCTACAGAATGTTAAAATAGCATTTAATATTGCTTTAAATTTATTTGCATCACTGTTGATCAGATTGCATTGTGGGATATACCAGTGTAATTTTGACAAATGTAACAGGTCATCTGCATAATCTGTGCATACAGAACTTTTGCATAATGTGCAAAGTATACACAGTAGTAGTAAAATATCCAAATATAATTCAAATTCTACTAATTAAGAAAAAGTGAAGGTATAAAGGCCTGTTCACAGCAAGAATGGTGTGATATACTAATAACAAAGATAAAATATAATTTAAAATATAATTTTAAAAATCAAATCCACACCACAATAGCAGCACAGAGAAACAGTATCTTTGGAATCATTTTCAGAATCAGCATTTAAAGTGGAAGACGGTATACAACTGCAGCGCAGACTTAGAATAAACAGAACATAATTGTGCAATGATGAGGATGATAATATAGTTATTGTTATAGTTATCTTGGTGTGAATGGACCCTAACTCTAGTGTTTACAGTACACCTGTACTTTTATTTCCTCTCAGTGAAGGGGATTTTTTTCTGACCCCTTAGAAGGATGGCTAGTTTCAGCTCGGGGACAGCTGCGGTATGAGACTACTAAGTCAAACTGTGACCTGCTGGTCCATTGTTCCTCACAAAGGCTCTCTGTGTGGACCTGTGGTTGCACATCACACCTGCACATCCAGGTGAAAAACGCAGCAGGAGAGGTGACTGAATAGTAAGATGGATAAAAGCTTCACTGTTCTCACAGGCATTGTGCCTGATGCGCATTGTTAGCATCCCACATACTGTGTAGCACACAAGACGTTATGGCATTCCAGTGATGTATCTGTGAATTTTCATCTCTGATGAATACAAAATATGAAAATATATTTGTTTTTAATGTACTAGCCAAGAATTCTTGCTTTTATTTTTTTCCTTCTCTTTACTCTACCACCTACAGAGTAATTTTGCTTCTCTCCCCCTCTCTTTCTGTTTGCCCTCACTTCTGCAGCACGTCACAGGCTATGTGAACTGACAGCTCTCATCCTCAGGCAGGGTGAGGGAACAGACCTCCTAAACCATTAGAACATATGCTTTCAACCTTCTCTGTCTCTCTCTGTAGCGTGATCTTTTACCCTCTCGCCTGCTTTTCTCTCTTCATACACCTTAAACCAAAAAGCATTTGCTCTATTTCCTGTTAATTGCTGCAGGCACAAACTACACAGCACTTTGGTTTATAAACTGAAGGCTGAACAGTGCACTCGTTTCTGAATTAGACCTGCCTGACCTGTGCGTTAGCTTGGTTGTGTTAGGTTATGGAAATAACTGGCAGTTGAAAATACAACAAGGAGCAATAGCTATGAAATATAATACAAAAGTGCTGCTGTTGGCTGTGAATATTAACAAGTTTACTGATGTATGATGATTTTTAAACAAACATACTTTTCATTATTGCTAAAAAACACTTTATCAGCTGCATAGCAATACCCTTACCACCACTTCAAAATACTAGCATAGGAATGAGAGAAAAAAAAAAAAGTAAATGAAACTGCCTAGCAACTGAATTGCAACATAATAAAAACCTCTGAGGATCTTAAAGGGATAGTTCACCCGAGAATAAACATTCTGTCATCATTTACTCAACTTACATCAACCCTGTATGAGTTTCTTTCTTCTGTTAACCATCAAAGAAAATATTTGGGAGAATGTTGGTAACCAAACAGTTTCTGGTAGCTATTTACTTCCACAGTGTTCCATAGTACATCAATGGCACCAACAACTGTTTAAAAGAGTAAATGATCACAGAATATTCTTTTTTGGGTGAACTCTTCTATCTCTTTAACAACAACACAACAATGTCCTAGCAACTACTAAAAAAACACTACAATTGCATACAGTATGATAAAACAAAATTGAAAAAAGCTAACAACTACCTAACAACCAAAAAAACATAACAAAATGCATAACAAAATGCTAAAAACACTCATAACAGCTTAGAAACCACATAGCAACGCAGTAACAACCATCCGAAACACCCATGCACCTTGCAATTTGCAAAAACCACTCAGAAATTTATAGCAACCAAGTAGTAGCATGCTAAAAACACTCATAACACCCTAGAAACCACATAGCAACACTTTAACAACCATCCAGTAGACCCATCCAACTAGCAATTTGTTAAAATCACTTCAGACTTTCTAGCAACCACCCACAAAACCCTATCAACCTGCTGAAAAAAAACCTTCAAAACTTAACTTCAGCAGTTGCCTTAAAATTTTAAATAAAATCAACTTGAAAGTACAAGTCATTTCAACTCAATACAATAAAATATGTTTAAATGACTTTTAAGTTGATTTAACTTATGAGTTGAAATGACTTGTACTTTTAAGTTGATTTAACTTAAAATTTTAAGCTAGCTGCTGAACTTAAGTTTTTAAGTTGAAACTGGTAAAAAAAACAAAAAAAAAAACGTTTTACAATGTACAACCATTACAAATCATTAACTATTAACCATTAAAACCTTTGAAAAATTGTTTCCTGTAGAGTGTTCTGGGGCATATTCCATTAGGATTTAGTAGTTTTAATAAGCCACCAAAAAAGGTGACAATAGAGACCCACAGGGACCATCACAGTTTCCAATAAAATCAATACAAATCACATTATAACCTGTAAAACCATTACAAATTCTTTTTCAGCTGGGAACTGTTTAGCAACTTTGGATCTTGCTATTTTATGTCTCCTTTATCGAATTTGTCCAGCAAATATTCTACAAAGACCTATATATCAGGAAGACATTCACTTTTAAAAATAAAGGTGCTTCATGATACCATAGAAGAACCTTTCTTGTTTAAATGGTTCCATAAAGAACCTTTAACAACTGAAAAACCTTTCTGTTACATAAGATTCTCTGTGCTGAAAGAAGGTTCTTCAGATTATAAAAAGGTAAGAAAAAGATGATTCTTTAAAGAATCTTTGACTGAATGGTTCTTTGTGGAACGAAAAATCATTCTTCTATGCCATCGCTGTGAAGAACCTTTTAAAGCACCTTTATTTTTAAGAGTGTTGGTTGAAATCTTTCAGCATTTTGTGGGTTTGCTCAGTCCAGTTTAGCTCTCTGAAACCCTCGTCTGCAGCTTGTCAACTCCTGTTTTCTTACATGTCCGTCTGGCTAAACATTGGCTTTTAACTGTTGTGATGTTGTCATCTGGTGCTTTGTCCAAAGGCGCAGGTTGAGTTTTACTCTGCTCGGTTGCTGTCAGGATGCCAGCTGTTCCGCTGGCTACTTCAGAGAGCCGACATGAGGAGGGTTAAAGCTCCTATTACTATTGTGTTTCTGTGTAGTTTTAACATGCCCCAGTAGAGGCACCCTCAGCAAAAGACCAGAAAACCAGAGCTTTGACCACTAAATTCAAGTTCTGGATAAAGATTGAGCTTTTTGAGATTTGGTTTAATGACCCTGAAAAAAAAAGAGTACAACAGTTCACAGCATTCATCGTCATACATATATTTTAATATATTTTATTTATGGAACTGTGCAATTAAAACAAATAAAGTAAACTTTCAAGAGGAGAGACGTCTTTTCCTCTTTGTGTTTTGAAACATTTGTAAAAGAGGCGGCTTGGTCACGCACAGCTGCAGTGCTTTGGTTCAGTGGCTCAGTTAAACAATCTTAAACTTTGGAATCCGGTTGAAGTGGAGGAGGATATATCACCATGTTGCAACATAAAGTGGTCACCAGCCTGTTTCACCTCATAAATACTGTAATGCTCAAATGTTTGTCTATTGAGAGAACTCTGCAATTAGAGAAGCAATAAACAATGTATACTCTTGTATTTATGATTGAATGGCTTCTAATATGTGTATATATCTTAGGAATATCAAAGCAAAACCATTCACACCTTAAAGGGACAGTTTTCCAAGCATTCTCTATCCCTCTCTTTCTCTCTGTTCCCAGTGGGGGTGTTGTTTATAGAGCATTATAATTTATAACTGTACAGAGTGGATTTAATTTCGGTGCTGAGCCTCGCCAGCAGGGCGCCAGGCTGCAATCAGAGGAATCAGCTCACTGTGAGCCCTGCTGAATGGAAAGTATTATCATAGGCCACAAACGGACACTGTTTCCCCTCAAACAGTTCCCCGGACGCTTCCCAGAGTGTGCTTCTCTTTCATTCATCTTCTCTGTTTGTAACCCCCCTTGGCTTCACTGTAGCCTCAACCGCCACTCTCTCTTCCTCATTCCTCTAATGCAACGCTCCTGTTTAACTGTGCTGTGCGAATATATGGACGGACGGACGGACAGACAGGCAGACAAACAGACAGACAGACAGATATTTTATAAGGATTAATAGTATGTAAAAGTAATTTTTAACTCACAGTTTTTACGCCCTAAAATATTTTAGAGTTTGCCGTAAGAAAAAATAATATTCATAATATAAAATGTTTGTGTCCAAATGTCCACCTACGAAGAATGTATTACTTTACATGATGTTTCCAGTTCTAGAAATATATCTCATACATTCAGGTTTGTCAAGACAGATGAAACAAAACAGCCCAAAAGGTTAAACTTTATTTTGATAGTCCACTTTAGACATTCTACTAACTATAAGTAACTTTGCAACTACATGTCAACTAATTCTCATTAATTTGCAGCTACGTGTCCACTGACTCTTAGAGCAGACTGTTAGGTTAGGTTTAGGGCTAGTAGAATAAGTTGACATATACTTGCAAAGTTTAGAAGACTGTTAGAAGATATTAAACAGGCAGTCTACCAATACTCTAATGACTAGTTGACATGCAGTTGCAAAGTTACATACTGTTAGTAGAATGTCTAACGTGGACTATCAAAATAAAGTGTTACCAAACCAAACCAAACCAAAGCAAAAAAAGGAATAAAACCTAAGAAAATCTAAACAAGAAATAAAATCCAAACCAAATCAAAACAAAACAAGAAATAAACTCAAAAAACAAAGCAAAACAAAACAAAAAATAAAAGAAATAAAACCCAAGAAGACCAAGCCAAACAAAACAAGAAATAAAATCCAAAAAACACCCAAACCAAACCAAGAAATACACCCCCCCAAAACAAACCAAACCAAAATTAACCTAAAAATAAAAAAATAACC
>JAHKKF010519649.1:10579-38760 GCA_019740295.1 Labeo calbasu | reverse complement strand
CACAGTGGACCAACACCAGCAGATGACATTGCACCCCAAATCATCACAGACTGTGGAAACTTAACACTGGACTTCAAGCAACTTGGGCTTTGAACTTCTCCACCCTTCCTGCAGACTCTAGGCTCAGGAAACCATTGCAGGTGTTTTGAGTTGATTAGCTGATTGGCATGTCACCATATTTTAATTGGTTGAGATAGTGAATTGGTCGGTTTCTATTAAATGTAAGCCAAAATCATCACAATTAAAAGAACTGAAGACTTCAACTACTTCAGTCTGTGCATTGAGTTTATTTAATACACGAGTTTCGCAATTTGAGTTGAATTACTGAAATAAATGAACTTTTCCACAACATTCTAATTTATTGAGATGCACCTGTAAATGAGCTGCAGCTTATTCTTAGTAAACTTCCAGAGTCCAGAGTGTGTGTCATTTCATCTGTGCAAACCAGCCTAAAAATGTTAATGCTATATGTAGCTCAGATGGTTTGTTGTAAGGTTTGCTGGTAGACGGGAAGATATTGTTGGACTCTTACGTGAAGGATATTGGAGGTAATTAGGTGAGCTTCTGTCCACTGCCAGAGGAAATGACTCCTCAGCCTAAACAGGAAACAGGAAACAGGCAGCGCTGTCAGGAAGTCTGCCATCCTGACAACAATAGAGCTCAATGTGGCGTGTGATAGCAGAGATGAGTGTCTGAAGAGAGAGCGGGCCAGAGCAGCTCATCAGCAATTCTCACTGTGATTGTCACGTCTTCAGATTCAAACCTAGCTGTGTTGCGCTCTAATGAAGGCCCGTCACTGACCACCACAGGCTCAGAAACACTCACACTCTGCTGCCGTATTACTGGCTGAATGTCATCCACAAATGCCTGGGTCATTTTCATTGTTTGATATACAATATTATTTTCAAGATGGTTAAGCAGACAGATTTCCTATTTCAGTCTTGTGGTTTTGGGGTGAGCTGTGGCTGTGTGTTTTGTGACGCTGCTGTGGAGGCTGTGGGTGTGTTTGTGTGTGTGTGTGTGTGTGTGTCAGGCGTAGTGTGTGCTGATCATGTGCTTCTCTCAGAACGTGGGGATCCTGATCAACGGCAGTGTTCCAGATCTTCAGGGTCTGCAGGTGGAGTGTTATTATGGCGCGGGAATCGCCACAAACGCCACCATACATCTGGACTACGGCACGGCCCAGATCCAGACCTGCCCTCTGCCGCCCGCTCACATGTATCCCACAATCCCCTTCGGCACAGGTACACACAAAAACGCAGCTCGCTGGTCTGAATCTTTAAGAAATAATTACAGCTGAAGTTGTTTTTCTTATATAAATGTTCAGTGCAAGACAAGACAAAAAGCACCCAGAAACACACAACATACAACCTTTGCCATATACAGTCATGGCAAAAAATATTGACACCCTTGCAATTCTGTCAGAAAATGCAACCCTTCTCTCAGAAAATTGTTCCAGTTGCAAATGTTTTGCATTTGACTCTCCAGCACTTTCTTTGTAACCATTTCTGAGTGCTTTCTGAAATGTTTTTTGGGTCATTTTCCTGCTGGAAGACCCATGACCTCTGGTGGAGACGCAGCTTTCTGACACTGGCCACTACGTTGCGCCCCAAAATTCTTTGGTAATCATCAGATTTCATGATACCGTTCACACAGTCGACATCTTCACCTCCACCATGTTTGACTGTAGGGACTGTGTTCTTTTCTTTGAAGACCTCTTTTATTTTTTATTTTTTTTGTAAACAGTGCCATGATGTCCTTTACCAAAAAGCTCTACTTTTGTCTCATCTGTCCACAGTACGCTCTCCCAGAATGACTGTGGTTTTGTCACATAAGTTTTGGCAAACTCCAGTCTTTTTTTTTTATGCCTTTGTGTCAGCAGTGGTGTCCTCCTGAGTCTCCTACATAGTGTCCTTTTTTATTCAGATGGCAAAGGATAGTGCGAACTGATACTGTTGACTTTTCTTTTCTGTTTTTTTTGTGTTGTTTTTTTGTGTTGTTGCAAAAACAATAAGCACATAAATACCAAATCATTTGCAATTGGAGCAATTTTCTGTAGAGAAGTGTTGCATTTTCTGACAGAATTGCAAGGGTGCTGATATTTTTGGCCATAATTGTATGTTATTAGCAGATACTGAGATATTATTAAAAATGAGCCCAGAATATGTTTAGAGTCTTATAAGTAGCATATAATAATTTGTCTGTGTTTAGATCACGTCATCGTCCCCGTTGCCATCAGGGTTAATGGTGTTGCTGTGGTTTCTGGAAGTTTCATCATTTACGAGTGTAAACGAACGGGACAAATCCACTCCAAAACTGCGTGAGTAAGCACACACACACACACACTCACACTCACATACACATATTCAAGGCATTACTCACAATTTCACAATTACAGTAAAATTATTTCATGCTGTTATGGCTGTGACCAGAATCCTCACAGTACAAGATATTTACATCATGGTAACGGATCTATGTTCCACACAAATTAGTACACTGTGGTGCAGTGAAAGTAAAGAAAAATCTTTGCCCACATTTCTACTGTCGCACGAGATGTGATATGATCATAGAACACGGTCTTCATTCAGCACAGTCTTCAAGAGTGACTTCAGATGGAAATAACTGTGTAAAGTGCTGGATGTCAGTCAGGTGTGTGTGAGTTCATTTACATGCGGGCGTCTGTGAAGGTGATAATAAGCTCCGGGCCACAGGAGAGGCAGTGCAATGTATAACTTCACATCTATAACAGCATCATCCACATGTTCATGTCGTTTAGATCATTCACACCAGTGCTCGCTCTTCACACTCATCGATATATGACTCTCTCAAACGCTAAACCAAGCGCAGATTCTCCACCGCTGACACCGAGCACATCACACGACTGTCAGACTGTCAACCACTGACGCAGATTCTAGAAACATTCTACAAAATAAAAAAAATGTTACTTTACAAATTCATGAAATTATAAAACAGATTTTGAACATGTTTTGAACTGTAGGTGTTTTTAACAAAAAGTGAAGTGACTTTGTGTTTGTGATAAGGGTGTTTAAGATGATGTCTGGATACTCTCTCTCTCTCCCACACACACACACACACACTCATTCACACTCACTGTCGGCCCCCCAGAGAGACTCACAATCAGACATCAGTCACTCCAGCAGGAGATATACAGTCTCTGACCGCAGTTATACCCCACTCACTCACACACACACAGAGCAGTGCTGGAGTTTATCTTAAACAAACACACACACCGCCTCTCGCTCTCACTGATAGCGGCGTAATGAATGCTGGGGTAATTGTGTGGCTCTGTTGACGCTCATCTGTGTTTGTGAGGATGAAAGCGTCTCTGCTTCTCCCGCAGACAAACAGCACTGTTTCACCGTTACTGTCTGATCTCAGATCTGTTAGTCAGCATGTTTCACACGTGCACACTTTCACTATTCACATAAACTGTGATATTTAAAGGTTTAACAGAGGATGTGATCAAAAAAAGCACTGCTGTAAGAAAACACTTTTGCTTCCATATACAGACAATAACTACTTCCTCTTACAGTTTGTAACAATCACTAGGACCCATTTCTCAGTACTTAGGTCACACTTTTAGTAAGCACAACGACATCTATTTGGCTGAACTGTAGATCATATATCATTGCTTTGGCACAAAATGCATTCAACGAGTGCAGCGTTCAAATCACAGGAATTCATTTCTCACTCAGAAACACAAAAACATCAAAACTCTTTGAATCTACAGGCCAGTTTGTAACTTTACATACTTAAACTAATGTTCAAAGCCTAAACACAATAGAAAACTGAATACTTTGCTGCATTTCTACAGTAATATTAAAACATGTTCCAAATCTAAACAATGAAATTATATCAAACCCATTGGATGTAGCTGCACACCTGCACATGTTAAAGCCACAGACAATAACTACAACAGTGATAAAGATGTTGATTAAAAATAGTCCACAGCACAACTCCAGTGATAATGGCACAGAGGAACAATATCACTGAGGTATTAAGAAATAGTTCTGAAAAATGTGTCCTAGTGATTGTAAAAAACAATTAACAAACAAAAAAAAAAGTCATAAGCAATGATGTTCAGAATGCTGCTTTTCAGCAAAAAGCCGCGTTACACAACCTGATTAATGGTCGTATGTAAATATTGTCCAAAGCATTAAAGCATATTTCCTGGACCTTCAGTGAGGCGTGAGCAGTGGATGAGGTTGTTTCTGTGTGTTTATCGTCCTACAGGTGCACGAGCTGTCTGAGTACGCTGTGGCGCTGTTACTGGGACCCGCAGCTCAACATGTGCGTTTCCAGCAAAGACAACACGCCGCGTGTCCTTCTGGAGGTGAGCCGTCACACACGTCACAGCACAGCATTCATATAGCACCATACACTGGGCTTTAAATGAAGTCAAAGATATGATTTAAAATGTCAGATGAGACAGAAATATCTGCAGTGTTTATACTGCATATCCCAAGGTAAGGCCAAAGAAAGCATCATAGATTGATTCTCTGTCCAAACCCTAGTGAGGTGTCCATCTACACCCCAACATAGGAATAATACGTCCAGAGAACACAATAATCCCAGCATACACTGCATCAAGCTCAGGGAAATAGTTTATTCAAAGTTGTGTTATACTGAAATCTGCCTGCTTAATCAATATATTTGCTTTAGACCTAAACTAAAATGTCACATGAGTAGGTCAATGTAGTATTTTTTTGGCTTTTTCAGCTTTTCACAATAAACCTAAAAGCATTTTGTTATTCAGTGCTTCATTCAGTGACATTTTTGCTTGTGTCTAAAGCAAACATATTGATAAAGTAAGCAGATTTCAGTATTACACTGAACATTTCTCCCTGGTAAGAGCTTAAATCACCTAAAATCCCAAAAGAGAAGTCATAAAACACAAACACATTCTCAGATAATGAATGTGATTCCCCAACCGTTCCTATTTTCAAGAATGAAATAGATTGTGTAAGACATTCTGAGGAAAGAGGAACACTGCATTTGAGACAGCTGACGTTTCACATGCTCTGACTGTGCAATGATGAACCTCATTTCAGTCTGCTTACTGAAAACATAGACAGTGAGTTCATATTCACCTCAATCACAACATTAATATTAGTTCAACCTTACAATGTTAGTCAAGGTTTGTTGCACAAAGTTTTTTCGTTTGCATTAATTTTCATGATTAGTTTTTAATTGTCCATCCTCTGTCTGAACCTTAATATGAGTTCAGTTTGAGCAAAAACACACTTCACACACACACAAATGCTTGAGCAGCTCACTGGTGGTGTGTGTGCTTCTGCTGAACACACTTACATGTGCTTCTGGTAATCGAAGGCATAATGAAGACTCAAGGAGCGTAATTCAAGTAACTTCATTAAACTGTGTCATTAAATTCATTCAGGTGACTAGCCATAAACAATCAGACTCATTTATTCATCTAATTTGCTTTACAAGATTATTTCAGTCTGTTCCACTATAGCAGTAATTGCCCAAAAATAGACAACTGGCAGCAGAAGCAGATGACTTAACCGTAATACCCACCATAACACACATGCTGAAACACTGAACTACATATTACGCTACATTATGAACTTCAGTTGACAGACGCCAGAATGAAACAACACAGAAACGTTTACATTCATGTACACTGCCCTCCAAAAGTTTGGAAATGCTCTAGAAAAGTGGGGTTTTGGACAATATTGGCAAATTATTAATATTGGAAAATTATTATTGCTGGTCTTCAATGATAATGTCAACTTACTTTAATGTATTTACACCAAAAAATAATATTGTCCAAAACCACACTTTGCCAGGGGTGTTTTCAAACTTTGGAGGGCAGTGTACTTGCAGTGAGTATTTTTGGGGCCTAAAACTAACATTATAAAACAGATCAGTTAACAGATTTGAGTTTTCCACAGCCCCTCTCTGTGTATTTGCTTTTGGATTTCATTTCTTTAGCAGACGCTAAAGCAACTTACAATTGAGGAAAACAAAAAGTGATTTATCATAAAGAGGCAAATAACCACAGGAAGTGCTTGCAGTACAAGGTTTCACCCATTGTTCAGATTAGTACAAAATAGAAAAGTGGGATTAAGGAAGAAGAAAGCAACCGTGTTTTTTAAATTATTAAAACAGGATGCAGTTAAATGTTAACAAAAGAGAGTTACTTGAAAATGGTCAGGGATTCAACGTTCTGGATGGGGGTCTTGAGTACGCAAGCATCAATGTCTTGAACTTGATGCAAGCCACGACCGGTAGCCATTGCAGGGAGATGATGAGAGGTGTGACGTGGGGTAATTGTTGATGAACCTAGGCATCTAGAGCTGTTTCTACACCAGTTATACCACAGTAGATACATCTCTCTGCTTCCTGCCCTAGGTGGCCAGGGGTTAGAAGGGGGTTGCACATGCAGGCCTGGAGGAGAGAGGACAGAAATTGTCTAGACAGGAAGTTGAAGTGGAGCATACGGTGTCCGTTGCTGTCATTGCTCAGAGTAACATAAATAGGATAGGCATGCAAATACATTTCTACTGTAATATAACTGGTGTAGAAACATCTCTAGTTGCCTAAATGTTGATATGTAGCTATAGATGGCCATATCTATACCTCACAACCATGAAAATCTCAGAAATTTAGCAGTTTAGTTTCAGTAATTGTTATGGCTGGACAGGAGAGGAAGTTTAGAGACAGTAAGTGTTACCCTTTATTTATACAGTACAAAAGGATGATTTCCATGTGATTTCAAAACAACTGCATGTCTTTCTCATTTTTATCTTGAAAATAACATGCATTGCTGAATTGTGCAGCGTAAAAAACAGACTGCTGGGAAATATGTGGCAATTCAAGAGACGTTTTTGGTCAACACGCATCAGGAAAAAAAGATTTGTTGTCCTTTTCTCATATGCTAACACTCCATCTTTCCATAAAAACATTGTGAGGTGCAGAATGTGGTGTGATTGTGTTTGTACAGCCATAAATAACTGCCGTTTGCATTTTCATTGTGCCCACCCTTCCTCCAGTGTTGACATATTCCCTCACACACACACACACACACACACACACACACATACGCACACACATACGAGACTGCTTGCGTTCATAGTTCTACAAACTCTGCTCAGAATTGTTTTTGTTGGAACTCATTTGTTCTCACCTCTTGTTTTTGTCTCAGAATTCCTCATCCTGTCCCAGTATGGTGGCCTATGATGTTTCTCCACTGCCCTCTGGAAGCACCCATGTCTTCTCCCTGAAGCTCGAGAACATAGAGCATGTAGGCTGTCACACACACACACACACACACACATTGGGTTTTCATGTTTTATGGGTTCATTCCATATGCTTAATGGCTGTTCTACTGTACAAACTGTATTTTCTATCCCCTTACCTTAAACCTACACCTAAACGTACCCCTCACAGGAAATGTTTTGTAAAACATTCTGTATGATTTATAAGCTTGTTTCCTCATGGGGCCAAAAATGTCCCCACAAGGGCAAGGACTTTGGATACACACAGAGCCTGTGCTGAGTGGATGCTGCTTGTAAAAGCTGGAATACACTACATCTGCAACAATCAAAAACAAAACAAGCTAAAGACATGTTCACAGACATTCACTCTGTATTTCCCCACGGACAGAAGTGTGTAACTCTCAGTGTTTTCTGATGATTCTTACAAACTAAGGGATGACGGTGTTATTTTCGGTGGTAATTGGCCTGTCGTTCCAAACTTTGACTCCTTCTGTGGATCAGAAATAAGGTAGAAATAATAAGACATGCTCTTCTGCAAGCTAAAGAGTATTGTAGTTACCTTTCACAGACGTGAAACAGCCAGTGCCATCAAAGAGGCAAAAATCAGCAGGTCAGAACCATATGTCTGACAGCAGACCAGAGGCTTTGATCTAGGTAGCTGAAGCTAACAGCTAAATCCTAACTTGTGTCGTAGTCTTTCTGACAGACTCAGACTCTTTGTGCTGTTGTGCTGTGGGTAATGAAGGCCTCACAGCGCTTCCTCTCCGTGTGGGTCTGCATTATGACTTCCAGATGCTTCATTCATGCACATGTCTGTGTGTGTGCAGGTCTTCATCATGACGTCTGTGTGTGCTCTGAGCATGTTTTCAGCTGCATACAGCATGGCATGGACATTCATTGGTTGAGAGTGTGGGAATCATTTTATGATCTACTGACTGGGAATATCAGGAGTGTGATGCAACTGTGTGTGTGTTTGCGTGGCTGTGCTGAGAGATGTGGGCGTCTCTGCACATAAGAGCGGCTGTGTGAGGAGACACTGAGAGATCTGTTGTCTGTCTGATGGTCTTGTGATGTTGTCTCAACATGCCTTCAGTCCCTCGGGACGCTCTGATGTGATTGGACATAGCTGTGGCTCTACTCGTCATGCTCTGTGTGTGTGTGTAGGGCACTGAGCTGGACTGTGATTTCGACGATGGGCAGCTGTACAGAGCGCAATGGCTGGACGGGCCGTCTGTGAATTGCAGTGGAGTGACTGTAAGTTCATCCAACACATCCCAAACATATATGTTTGACATGCACTGCTCATTCACACCATCCTGCTGCAGAACACACACTTCCAATAAAGAAACACAAGTCTGAATGTCCCAGTTCACTATGAAATACATCAGTGTGATCATACAGTGAGTTTCATTTTAACTTTAGGAGATTTAACTTTATAGTAAAGTCACCTTTATTTATAAAGCGCTTGTAACAATACAGATTGTCAAAGCACCTTTACAGTAGTAAACAGGAAAATAGTGTGTTGATAATGCAAAAAGACAATAGTAAACACTCGATTTTCAGTCTAAATCAGTCCAGTTATAATGTTTGCAACTCAGATCGTTGGTTTACTGATGAATAAAAGTGTTTCATGTGTTTGTGCAGCTGAGAACTACAATGTGGAGCAAGACATTCCATCTGAATCTGCGGAGAAGAGGAACTAGCACATATATAGACAGTCCAAAGCCAATGACAGGTATCAGCGCGCGCACACACACACACACACACACACACAGATAACAGACGGTTCGCTGGTGTCCTAAGGAAGTGTGTGAAATCTGTGGAGTAATCACATTAATGCTGAGCATGTGTCTCATCACCATCAGACTGTCTGCTGCTCACACTGACTCATCACAACACACACACACACACACACACACGCAGCTGTCTGAATGTGGACATTCCATAGACTTTTATGGCTTTTATATCCTTTATTATATACAGCTAGTTACACATACTATAACCCTGTCCTAACCCTAACAGAAAACCTTCTGAACTTTTACATTACAAAAAACTTTTATTTTTATAAATATATTCATATGTGTACCTCTTTATTCTTTTTAGTTTTTATTTAACAAATGAGAACGTCCTCAAAAGCAGGTTTTGGGAGATTTTGTCAGATTTATTTGGGTACAAATTTGTCAGCAAAATATTAACATGAACTTCTTTACAATCAACATCAAGATTTTAAGTTAAAAATGTGCATAAATTGTAACGAATAGTCCACTGAAGGCGAGATGTGGATGAACCCAAGTGCAGTTTATTTACAGTGAAATCCAAACATAATCCAAACTGACTTGACTTGAACAAACTTGACTTGAAACAGACTTGGCATGGAACAGGAGCAGATACACAAAATCACCAACAGCTGGTACACAATTCAATACACAACAATAGAGACAATGGCTACATGAGGGCTATTTATACCAAACAATGAGAGTCACATGACAAGAACCAACCAATGAGCAAACGGACACATGTCTAGAGCAACCAATGAGAACATGACACAATGAACTAAGGAACCAATAGCAGGTATACATGAGGGCAAGGGAAGCAAGACGCAAACAGCATGAATCAAATACAAAATAAAAGACATGAAAACATGAACATGAAACAAAACCCAAACCCTACGTTACATAAATGTGCATTGTAATGAATGTTTTAAGAAGTAGAATAAAAGAAAGATTTGTTTTATTTTAGAATCAATTATCTTTTTAAATTACAATTTCTTAGTAAGTAATTGTTAAATTTACTAGCAATTTCTGAGCAAAAAAATATTTCTATACCACTTTTTTAGGGTGTGAGAAAATGTGTACATTTAAGGTACTGATTTTAGATTGTAGTTAGTTTTTCACCATTGTAATCCAGGGTTCCCACGGGTCCTTGAAATCCTTTCGCCAACACTTATGCCTATGCATACTAGCTTGCTTGATTTACGTTAGTTACGTGCATTTACATGTTACCTTAAAGGGGTCATCGGATGCAAAGTTCACTTTTACATGTTTTTTGAACATTAACGTGTGTTGGCAGTGTATGTACACATCTACCCTACAAATCCATGCAGAGGTTTTTAATTAATAAATAAATCTACATCTACATAAATGCGTCTATATTTGCGCAAATCATTCGTGATCCAGCTTCACCTACAGCAGAAGTGAGTAGAAGGTTTTTTTTAATGAATCTCTGCAATCACCTTTCCTAATGACGTTTAGCAAGTTTTGCGGCCTAAAGTAAATAATCTCTCAGAGCAGCTTGTCACTCCACAGAGAGAAGAGAGGGGCGGGGCGAGCAGAGCTCATTTGCATTTAAAGAAACAATCCCTCAGAATGGGATGATTTTTGCAGAGCTGATTTTGGCAAGGTTMAAAGGGTTTTGTTTTACACAACCGTTGAGTATTTTTAACCAAAGTATATCATAGACTTTTTATTAAGACCTTAAAGAATCATATCAACTTGTGGAAAATGGGCATCCGATGACCCCTTTAAATGTTTCCCCCATGAGGTACTTTGTGTTGACATCTTGACATGACGTTCACATGTGCACGAAACTACTACGAAGGTGCCTCAACTTTTCACAGACACGCTGTGAAACATTGCAAAAACAGGCTATGAAGTTTAAATAAAATGCTTTTTTGCATAGTTGTGTTTGACACATGAAAACTGTAGCAATGTATTTTACAAGGTTACACAATGTAACCTTGCTCTCACTTGAAATGTGTCCCCGCATTAAGTCCTTGAATTTGAGGGTATTTGAAGTTAACCAAGGTGTGGGATCCCTGGTAATCACCTTTGTCTTTTCTAGTTGACCTGAATGGTCGTGCAGTGTGACATTTGAATAAATTCATTGTGTAATAATGCATGTGCAGTAATTTTGATTAATTCAAAGAGAAATTCCAGCACATTTTGTTTTCATTCATTAATGGTTAAAAGTTTTCAGACGTGTTGTTTGAGAGTTGTTGACTGTTAGAGTGAATAATCCAGTCAGCACACAGATATGATCAAATACACAGACTGGCCTGCGGGCCCGTAGTTTGTTGATACTGTCATGTGCTCGTGTAGATAATTCCTTGATCCTGGGGCCTTATGTGTGTGGGACAGTGTCCCCAGTTCACCCGCTGACGACTGTGCTGAACCCTGGCTGGATGTCTCGTGGGTCCCGGGTTAGAAGCAGTGGTTCACAACTCTGGAAGGGCCTCAGAGGACAGATGTGTAATGTGTGTGTGTTTGTGTGCAGTGGAGGTGTACAGCTGCAGTGCGGGCGACAGCGACTGTTCTCAGTGTCGGGGCCGTCAGACGCAGGGTCACATGTGTGTCTGGTGTGATAACAGCTGTCAGCAGCAGGACCAGTGCCAATCCATCACCACACGCTGCCCTGGCCCAGATATCCACACGGTATGACAAACACACAATAACGCACACGTTGTGTTTCCATACTTTATGTCAGGGGTGCCCAACCCTCTTCCTGGAGATCTACCTTCCTGCAGAGTTTAGTTCCAACCCTGATTAAACACACCTGTCTGTAATTATCAAGTGCTCCTTCAGATCCTAATTAGTTAGTTCAGGTGTGTTTAATCAGGGTTGGAGCTGAACTCTGCAGGAAGGTCGATCTCCGGGAACAGGGTTGAGCACCCCTGATTTGTGTTCATTCCATTAGGTGTAATGGTTTTCTACTGTACAAACTGTATTTTCTATTGCCCTATACCAAACCTACACCTAAATCTACCCCTCTCAGGAAACATTCTGCATTTTTAGATTTTTAAAAAACTTTTCCTCATGGGGACAAAAAATGTCCTGACAAGGATATTGCCTTCTTTGACGGGACATTTTGTCCCTATAACATAGGGTTTACCAGGACCACACACACACTCACACTCACACACACACACAAGCGATCATGAGCAGCAGTGAGGTGAGATGGAGACTTTAACTCCTACTTCTCAGATGTTTCTTCTGAAGTTCTTTCTAAATGAAAATCCAGTCATTGTTTATTCACCCTGGCATTCTTCTGAAGCTCTACAACCATCTTTTGTTTTCTGGGGAAGAAACAAAGCATGCTATATCATTTAGACAAAAAGAAGGAGGCCAATGGCTGTAAAACAACCCAATATGATTAAATAATGATTGAATGAAACTATTGCTTAAACTTTTCTAGAGTTTCAGAACAAGCTTCAACATGTGTGTAATTCTGCTGTGTGTGATTCGCCTAAACTCTGCAATCAGAAGTTAGAGTCAGCTCAAAATTACACATTTATCTTGTTGGCTCAGCTAGGAGCTCCTTATTGCTTTTGTAATAAATTGCTGTCTGATGTGCTCACATGGTCAAGTTTGGTCTTTTTTATATGTTGGCAAGTGACACACATTGACCCTGGACCACAAAACCAGTCTAGCACGGGTATATTTGTAGCAACAGCCAAAAATACGTTGTATGGGTCAAAATTATCGATTTTTCTTTTATGCCACAAATCATTAGGATACTAAGTGAAGATCATATTCCAAGAAGATATTTTGTAAATTTCCTACTGTAAAGATATCAAAATGTAATTTTTGATTAGTAATATGCATTGCTAAGATCTTCATTTGGACAACTTTAAATGCGATTTTCTCAATATTTAGATTTTTTTGCACCCTCAGATTCCAGATTTTCAATAGTTGTATCTCAGCCAAATATCCAATCATAACAAGTTATACATTAATGGAAAGCCTATTTATTTAGCTTTCATTTGATGTATAAATCTCAATTTCAAAAAATTGACCCTTATGCCTGGTTTTGTGGTCCAGGGTCACATATATAACCGGCTAACAAAAACAGAAGGGATTGGTTCACAGAGACATAAACAGACATGATTTAATAAGACAGTATAAGGGGTAAATATGCTGTATTCCCTGAGGATTCATCGTGAGACACACGTGAGGCGTCTGGAAACAGACAGAGATCAGAGAGAGCCGGACTCTGCTTGTGTTGGCTTCCGTCGTGTTTTGCAGGAGTGGTCAGATGTAGAGCAGAGGTTCACACAGATAAGAGAATGAACTAACCAACACGACAGAACTAAACAGCGTCGACTCAATACATGTTCCTGGTCTTACTGCGCACGTTTCATCAAGACATGTTATTCTAGAGAAAAGCAATCTTTTATTTAATCATAGTCATTTGCAGCAACTGATGTCATCTAGGTGTTCATGTTAACTGACAGCCATAATGAGTAGTTAGCATACTTATCAAACGCTTCAGAGAACATGTGGTTAAAGAGAACAGCATCATTCGCAGTGTGGGAGACTACTTTAAAACTACAAGTTACACACTTTTGACAGTAGTTATCCTGCTGAAAAAGTTAGCTCAAGACTTAGTCCTAGCATTGCCTCAAACTTATTTCTGCAGTTGAATTTGTTTGTGTGTTTAAAACAGCCTGTGATTTGAGTGCTCTGTTCACACGTTCTCGTTCTGTCTCTGTCTCTCGCTTCGGTGAGGGTGTAAATGAAGAGAACAGCAGGTAAAATGATGTGAAGCGGGACTCATTACACTCAGAGCGCTAATGACGCTCACGGGTCTGTTTACAGGCCTTCACGGAGCTGCTGCTTACAGCGTCTTTTCATGTGTCTTTACATATATTACTTTGATGGGTTTCGCTCTTTTAATGCAGTATTATCTTTGTGATGAAACTTTTTCAGTGCATCACTACCCAGAATTCTCTGTTGCCTGATGACATGACTAGCAGGCTGAGTAGTGGTCAACTGACATTTCTTTTTTGCTGGTACCAGTATCTCAAGAGCAGAGTTCTGATATATGCAAAACACCATTTAATGATGAGATGAATTTAATCAACACTTATGCGATGCAATATTTAATTAAAATATCTGCTAGCAAACAAAGTCATTATCCATTGATAAGGCAGTGGGTAGATTTGGACAGACACAGAATGATCACGTCTGACACTGGAGATGAAGCTGATCATCTTATTTGACGTGTTCCCCTGCCCATTCAGTCCTGTTAGATAACGGTACACAAACTTGGCTCGCTGTCCTCGAAGGAGGCTCGAACCCGAGGCTCGGCTTGAGCTCTGAGTACGAGCCCTTATGACTGTGCAATGTGAAGTAGAAATGAAGGAAATAGAGGAGGAGATGACATCACATAAAAAGTGTGATGAATGTCATTGCTGCTAAGTGTGATGCTTGTAGTGTCATTCTGATCTGTAGACACAAACACGAGCCCTCAGGTCCAGTCATGTGAACAGCACAGGTTTGGCTCCTCTCATTTCCTTTTCCTGTTTGTCCCTCTTCAGCTCCTCCTCCCTCACTTCCTGTCGTCTCTCTGATGACACTATGGAGGAAAGTGACCCCAAAAAAAGAGCATTTCTGTGTTCCTCTGTCATTCTTTCCTCTTTACTCACTCTTCATTTATAAGCCACAGCACTCAGGCATTCGACTTCCACAGATACACAGAAACCTCTTCAAATGTGCTGATTCACCCAAAATGCACCACAAGTCACATCAATTAAACAGCGAAGCAGATGGTTGCAGCAAGCACATTTAGTGCCCGTTTTCTGCACATTAAACAGGACTATTTGCCTAAAACACTTCACAGCATCATCAATGTACATTTGATCTGAGCGTCACTCTCAGCTCTTACAGTCAGCGCTGGATTCCTGTCATTTCACAATATTACTGTTTTTACTGTTTAAATGCAGTCTTGGAGACTTTTTTCAAAAACATTAATTATTTCAGTCTTTAGAAACATGTGTGAACGTGTGTGTGTGTGTGTTTTAGGTGTACAGATTGTTTATGAGTGAATTTGTTTAGTCTGAAGCCCTGAATGACTTACCCAAACCATAATGAACATATAAACACAGTAGGTTTAAGATAACTGTACTGCCAGGATTTCAAAATAAACCACGAGGTGATCTTCCCACTCACTACTGCTGCGTTTAGCCCATTTTTTCTGTGTGAAACTGTCTGCGTCTGACATGTTAGCGTGTGTCTGCAGCGTGTTGGACTGTGTATTGTGTTTTACAATTTACCCATTGTGCTTGTCATTGGCGCTGCGTCTCAATCAGTTGTGTTGACGTGCAGATCAAGCCGCTGTCCGGGCCGCTGACGGGCGGGACGCTGCTCACTGTACAGGGCAGGAATCTCGGACACAACGCCGCTCAGCTCAACGTCTCCATCGGCGATGTGCCCTGCAGCATACTGCCACAATACTACACTGTTTCAGTCAGGTAAATACACATCATCAACCTTCATTTGACATTATATGTACAGACATACAATACCTGATGTTTAAGCATGCTTGACCACTTTACTGAATGACAGATTCATCACTGAACAGATCATCATTTGGATGTGATTGAGAGTTCAGACTGATATCATGTTGATTTGAGCCTCACGTGATGTCAGAGTTCACATTTCGTACTGGACACTGTTTATGGTGCAGAAGTGCACAGAAGTGATTCATTTAGCCTGAAACACATTGTGTTTATCCTTGTTGCAGGTGAACCATATTTAACGTCATCTGGATTGTATTGTAGTTATATTTGTGGTTTCTGAGGGCGTCACAGAGCTCATTATCCAAATGACAGATGAGTTTACACAAAAACCTAACATGTGATTGCTGAAGCGGAGATGCAGCGTTGAGGTCAAAGCGTTGGCTGAGTCGTGATCTGACGGATTGTGTGTTTGTCGCTACAGGTTGGTCTGTGAGACTGGTGAATCGTGGAAACAGATGAGCGATCAAGTGACAGTGAGTGTGGCCGGGACCGCAGTGGGCGTTTCAAAAGACTTCTTCTCCTTTGTGGTACGTCCAAGCCTTTTGTTTTCTGTTCATTTCCATTTCACACCCTCAGAGCGACAATCCTCGCTTGCATTCACTCTTTAGTCTTCATCCTGATTTATTTTCCCATCACACCCTTCACTGTGCGTTAGACCACCCTCACATGAGGGATATTATGCTGAGAGATGCTGGTGCTACTCATAACAGATCTCCACATTTTCACCAAACGTTTGTTTGCCTGCATGAACTTGATTGAGAGGAAGGACAGTGCTGTCTCTGGATCTGCCTGATTCGCTGCAGTAGGACTCATGATAGGCATTCTTTTGTTTTGCCTAAGGTAGTTTCTGAAGCAATGTCATTTTCACATGGCATTGAGAGATACAGTGGCATGTGTGGGTTGTTTTATAAATGAATGTGAAGGAACAGTGTGTGATTTGAGTCTTCGAGACAGGTTTGCTTGCTCTGATTTTAGAGGGAACCTATGGAACCTGGTGGGAAATTGGTAAATGTATTAACCAGAGCTGAGAGCAGCCTGCAGGACGACTGAGCTTAAACTGCTAGTTGTGCTTTGCTAGTTGGTCCAGCCACTCATTAGCTGGTCAACCAGCCACTGTTTTCCAAAACAGCTTGAGCACTTTTAGGTATGAGCAGCCGGTTACTGGCCCGGCATTTATACCAGTTTATTAGTGGCTTGTATCAAACCAATCACAGCTAGCAGCTTGAGGAGAACTGAAGTCTCAACGGCTCAGACTCAAATCTCTCTAATACACTGAACCCCCGAAGACTACTCAAGACTGGTTTTGGTGTGAAATGGAGCTGGAGCAGGACTAGGAAACAGGGTCAAAAATTCTGAAGAGGAAAGGCAGGACGATTCCCTGAGGAAGAGGGATGTGAATGTGTACTCCTCCAAAGCTCCTTCCTCAAACCTTTAGCCGTTTCAGTTGCTGAGCTCAGGAAACATCTGGCTGAACGACCCTTCACACACACACACTTACACTTTAATATCCCCCTCTTGACCCTCAGCTAGTCTATTCCCCCACAGGATGTGATGTCGTGTGGTCTGTGTATGTGTGTGTGTATGTTCACATGTGCAGCAGTGCAGACATTCACTCTGCATGCCACATTACTTCTCAATGACATGCTAGTTTAAACTAACCTTCCAGAACCGTTTATGATTCTTTATGTGATCAAAGCTGCTGCTCTGTGACTTTGTCAACACAGCTTTAGCTGGTTAAAACATACTGAAATGTGCTAGCTATGTTAAACCCTTCACGATGGAAAATCCAGCTAAGCCTGCTGAAAGTGATCTTCGGAACGTAATAGCGGGTTTGCAGTTTTTCCACGCTGGTTTAGTTGCTTGGATGGCAGATCTTTAGCCTGTCACAACAGCTGCATTTTGGAAAATCATAGCTGATTTGCTGCTGGTCTGCCAGCACTTTCCAGCTTGATGCTCAACCAGACTGAATTGAACCATAGATTGATTTGTACACTCTAAATAAGTTTTGTTCTCTGTCCTCCATGGCACAGGAACCCAAACTGCTGGAGTTCACGCCGCGGCAGGGTCCCCTCGCCGGAGGAACCAGACTCACCATCCACGGCCAGTTCCTGGATGCTGGATCCACCGTTGACGTCAAGATCAACAGGACTCAAAACTGCACCGTCTTCATGTGAGCGTGTGTTCATGCCGGCTCATATTTTGTTGAAATAGCATGTATATGCTGCTCATCACGTCTGTCGTGTGGTTGTGCAGGCTGTCTAGTGAAATCATCAAGTGTGTGATGCCTCCAGCCGAACTAGCCATCTCCGAGAACGTGTCGGTGTGTGTGGTGTATGACGGCCGGCCGTGCCTCAGCGCTTCACCCAATTTCATGTTCACCTACGAGAAAAACCCTATTATCAGTCACATCAAACCCAACAAAAGCTTCCTCAGGTACTGAACATAAAGAACATGATGAGTGAACACTCTGTGCACAATACAGCCTACGTGTTGTAGAATCAGTTGCATGCTAGTATGCTGTTCCAAGCACACGTGTGACTTAGATCTTCCTTGCTCTGTTTTCAAACGTCAAATGTGATGGTGTTGCAGTGGCGGTCGGAGTATCTCAGTCACTGGATACGGCTTCAATCTGGTGCAGTCTGTCAGGATGGAGGTGTCTGGAGTCGGACAGACGGTGAGAAAAAATGCATTGTTTATTGGATAGAAATCGAAGTGCTGATGCGTGTCTTATATTTCAGTGTGTGCGCTCGTTCATATGGATGTCATTTCCGCAGAACTGCTCCTGTGTGTCGAGTACTCTGATTGTTTGTCAGTCTCCTGCCGCCAGTCAATCCCAGCAGTCCACGGCTCACTTCTACCTCAATGAGGTGCTATACAGAGGAGAGGACGCATCTCCATTGGGACAAGGATCAGACGAGGACGAGGAGCCTCACGCTGATGTATTTCGCTTTGACTATGTAGAAGATCCACAGTTCTACACGGCCAACAAAGAGAAACTCATCAAACATCATCCTGGAGAACCTCTCATCCTCATCATCAATGTAAGCGTGTGTGTCGATGCATGTTAAAGCCCAAACATTTCGCTCAAAAATGAAAATGTCCTCACCCACAGGTCCAAGAATTAGATGAGTTTGTTTCAAGGGAACAGATTTGGAGAAATTTCATCAGTGGATCCTCTCCAGTCAATGGGTACCGTCAGAATGAGAGTCCAAACAGCTGATAAAAACATCATAATAATGCACAAGTAATCCACACCACTCCAGTCCATCAGTTAACATCTTGAGAAGACAAAAGAAACAACTCTATCATTAAAATATTTTTAAGTCCATAATCGTCCTCCAGTTAAAAAGGGGTCTGGTCTGAATCAGGAGAGAAATCTGCACCGTTTATAAGCAAAATAGTCCAAAACAGCTTTTAAATAAGTATGTGGCCAGATTTTGATGTGAGAGACAACAGGAGATGGATAAACCTGCAACGACGCTATATGACGGCGCACTGCACACAAGACTATCAGCACAGACGAGATGGACTTTTTCACTGGAGGAAGCGTTATTATGGATTACAGACTCATATTTGAGTTAAAAACGACGTAATGCTGGATTTGTTTCAGCTTTTGTCTTCTCAAGATGTTAACTAATGGACTGGAGTAGTGTGGATTACTTGTGGATTATTGTGATGTTTTTATCAGCTGTTTGCTCTCCCATTGACGGCACCCATTCACTGTAGAGGATCCACTGATGAGGCAATGATGGAATGACACATTTCTACAAATCTGATGAAGAAACAAACTCATCCTAATCTTGTCTGACCTACAGTCAAACCAAAATTTATTCAGACACCTTCAACATTATCGTAGTTTATTCACTATAGTTTAGAAAATGGTAATAAAATATAAAAGGATTAAGAGATAAACTGTCAGAACAAATTCATCTTGATAATGTCAGATAACTTTGATAGAAAGGTATGTAACGAATTAGGTTGAATAGCTGTCAGCCGTTAATTTAAGTACACAATTAGATAATACAAATGTGGGTCAACCAATTACCAAACAATGTTTCATTTTGTTCAGTCTGTGGTGTAAAAAGATCAGATCAAAATGTCTAAATAATTTTTGTTACCGAATTTTAATCAATTGTACTGGTCCACTGTTTGAAGAAGTTTTGGATATAATATATCACAGTTTACTTTACTTTGCTATCCTCACTTACATATAAGTGTAAGTGCTATCCTACACCCACTAGTAAAAAATATCCAGAATTATATCTGGTGTCGGAATCATTTTTGGTTTGACTGTACACTGATTTTCAGCGTATGTTCATTTTTGTCTCATTTGTTTAGAGCGCTGCTGATTAAATTGTCTTCTAAGATACCATTATTGGTTCACAAAAAAAGTTTAGTGAACAAATGTGTACAACATGTAGGGTGAAGTGAGAGGAATGTTTATTATAAATAAACTAGGGCTGAGAATAATAATAACAACGGTCCACACATATCCTGTGGTCTGCTATGACAAGAGTAGTTGACCGTTGCTCTCATACCCACTCACTCACACACACACACACACACACATGTCTGATTTAATGTCCTTGTGGGGACGCTCCGTAGGTGTAATTGTTTTTATACTGTCCACACTGTATTTTCTACCCTCTAACCCTGCACCTAAACCTACACCTCACAGAAAACTACAAGCGTTTTAACATTCTCAAAAAACTCAGTCTGTATGATTTATAAGCTTGTTTCCCCATGGGAACCTCAATTTTGGACCCCACAGTGACACGAGCCTCCATGACTTGGCGTGTATTTAGATTCAAGTTCCCACTGGGATAGAAAAATGTGTCCCTCTTCCCTAAAAACTTTTCTGCGGGGAAGAGCTGGAACTACTAAATCAGTCACTGTCCGCTCTCCGAGTCAAAGTTCCACACCGGGCATCCCACTTCTAACACCAAGCTGTTGTGTTAATTTTCCATTTCAGTGAAGGTATAAGACAAAAGCCTTTTGAAGATTTATTTTCTTGCAAGAAAATGGTCTACAGTCATACAGTCATTTGAGTTGGCTGCAGAATGCGACAGAGAGGAAACACCCCGACTCAGCATTTATACCCTAATTGAATCAGGATGCTTGTATCTCATCCAATCATACTGCATGTTCACCATATGTGTCCATTTAAGGTATCTAACGATCCACCCTAGATGTGTTTCTAAAAATTTAATGCAAATCATTATCTTAGAAGCTAGGGTCTCTAAAAATAACACTTCTTGTCTCCACACTCACACATTTCATACACTTCCTGTTGTTCTTTTAACACATCAAAATAACTCAAGCAAGCTAATGAAGCATGTAGACCAGGTGTGGTGAACTCTAGTCCTGGAGAGCCGCAGCCCTGCAGAGTTCAGCTCCAGCCCTAATTAAAACTCACCTGCCTGTAGCTTTTTAGTAACCCTTTAGACCTTGATTAGCTTGTTCAGGTGTGTTTGATT
This sequence comes from Labeo calbasu, assembly GCA_019740295.1. Taxonomy (NCBI): domain Eukaryota; kingdom Metazoa; phylum Chordata; class Actinopteri; order Cypriniformes; family Cyprinidae; genus Labeo; species Labeo calbasu. The sequence goes on along the minus strand of JAHKKF010519649.1, from coordinate 17,725 downwards.
AGGGTTGAAGCAAAACTCTGCAGGGCTGCGGCTCTCCAGGACCGACGTTCGCCACCCCTGATCTAGACAGTCTAAAGAACACTCTTTAGTAAAGCAAATAATAATAAAAATTCCCCCCCACCACACACACAAAAACAGTGATGTGTAAGTGTTGGGGAAGTCCAGATTGGTGTGGCGGGATGTTATGAGTTTCTGAGGGTCAGACAGGAAGTACCTAACGGCACAGAAGATCCAGGGAGTTTTATTTTCATTCTCTCCTGAAGAATTGAGGAGGAAGGAAGGAAGGATGAAGACGTGAACCCTGTGTCTGTGTGTTTGCTATTAAAGTATGCAGCTAATTATCGCAGGATGTGAATTGTTCATATTGAGCATATTTGTATTACACTGTGTCCTAAACAGCCGTGATGAGCGACAGGACATTCTGTCAATTGCATGTGTTTTTCGTTTTTTAGTTTGTTTTTTTGTTTCCACTGTGAAATACTGGACAGAGTCCTCCACCACATGCAGTATCTGCATATTTAACATCATAGACACACTCTCTCATATGTACATGAAGTGTAACAGGCTTAGCATGTGTTTGTGTGCCGGTGTGTCAGAAAGGGCCGAGCGAGCTGGACCTGACGCTGCAGGAATACTCCGTGACGATTGGCTCAGATCTCTGTGACATCACCTTCCACAACGAGCAGCTCTTCCACTGCACCATCAACAGATCCCTGAGCGCCAGCACCGGAGACCTGCCCGTCACCGTGAGTCCACAAACACACGTCAGACAACTCTGTTAGCAGAAAATAAACTTAAACAAAATCCACTTTTGTGCTGTAGATTGATAAAATACTCAACTTTTAATATATTAAAAATATACAGCATTTGTTTTGTAAATTATAGAAAATGAACAAAGAACTTTACCAGTATTGTTTAGTGTTCATGATGATTATTGCGACATAGGTGTTAACGTATAGAGTCTTGTGAGTGTCCTGTAGTTGATAAGCAACACTGCTGCTTGATTTACACTGTTACGCATTTTAAAGAAGCATTAATTGTCCTTTGGAAAGCAGAGGTTCATCTTTACATGCTGCTTCATCACGACTCACTGTGATCTACAGTCTGTTACTGGACCCTGGACGTCTTCATGTGTGCCTCTCTCACACACACACATACGCCCTCATCACCCTTATCAGTGTGCTGTATCTGACACTAATCACGCTACCAGCGTAACCATCTGCTCAGTGCTCAGCACTGGAGACTCTATCCACCGGATCACTGACTGCACTCTCAAAACAAGAAGAGGCACTGGAATGTGGTGGACGAGCGCAACGTCAGACACGAAAACAAGCGTTAATCAAGCCCTGAACCGCCCTGATATCATGACTGAAATTCCCCACTCCTTTTTTTGGTCTGATAATGAAACACCAGCAGCTATATTTACCACGCTGAGGGCCGTGACACAGCTAATGGAGCAGACAGAGCCCTGAATGTCTGAAGAAACACACGTCAACAAACAGCACAGACATCTGAGTCTCGAGGCCCAGTCGAGCATTCAGAGCACTTTCTCACGAGGAATGTGGTTTCATGGGAACAGGAGGATGTATAGACCAAGATGTATAGACCTACATTCTGGCTTTTCCACGTACTATTAACAGGACTAATGGAGAGTGACCAGAAAGCACAGGATTAGGAAACGAACATGGAAATTCTGCCATCATTTACTCACCATCATCCATAAATGACTCGCTTTCATTTGTGGAACACATGATGAGATGATGTAAAAGATCTCAGCACATGGTGAACAAGCATCATAAGTAGCCAAAGACTGTTTACTCAAGAGATCTGAAGATTTATATGTGAAGATTAGACCTAACTTGCTTTGTTTCGCTGATAATCTTCACTTCCACCATGGCTGTTCCAGTCAAAATGGATCCTTTTGCAGTCAAAACCTGCTTTTATTTGAAAATCATTTGATTTGGTTTTGGGGTAATGAAGTGCTTTGTTCACTGGCAGCATGTTCAAGAAAAACCAGATGATTTCATCAGACTTGAACACTGTATCGGCACTGGCCAAACGCAAGCAAACCTCTGCAGATACAGAATAGAACATGACAGGCCTCTGGCATCATCACGTGTATGTTTAAGGAGCTCATGCTATTCTGTCGGTTTGTTTCAGGTGCGTGTGGGTCATTTCCATAAGGTGATAGCGATGGTGCAGATGGGTGGAGGCAGTGAGCTGGCAATCGTCGTCTCCATCGTGGTGTGCTGTGTGCTGCTGCTGCTGTGCACTGTGGGTACGTCTCTCGTCATCAGACAGCACACGTGTGGCGTTCAGCATGACAGCGCCTCTGTACAGATGCTCAGATGTCCTGGATGATCTGCTGATGATCCTGCTGCAGATCATGAGATCATCAGCTTTAGAGACATTCTGTAATTCATGCAGAGTTTCAGATCAGCGTCTCACTCTACTGTTTTCAGTATGAATAACACTAGTGTATGTGTGTGTGTGTGTGTGTTTAGCGCTGGTGGTTTACTGCACTAAGAGCCGCAGGGCAGAGAGATACTGGCAGAAGACTCTCTTACAGATGGAAGAGATGGAGTCACAGATTCGTGAGGAGATACGCAAAGGTAATACACACACACACACACACACACACACACACACTCTCTCTCTGTGGTGATGGACTGTTAGTTTTATTAGCTGTAATCCCAGCGGAGCAGCACACGTCTCCCACACGCTCTTAGAGATCACGTGACCCGTGTGTGTGTGTGTGTTTATGTTCACATGTGAGTCTGACAGCAGGAAATGATCTAACACTCCGAGTGTGTCATAAATCAGTGTTATTAGACTCGTCTGTCCTTTAGCCAACTTGTTTTCCTTTGAGTTGTGTAGACAAGATCTGGATAGTGTCCACCCGTCTCCGTCTGCACACCTTCATGTTGTTGGAGCCCCACATGGCTTTCTTTCTTCTGTTTAACATGAAAGTGAATATAAAATGAATAGTCTATGCTGCGAAGTAGCTTTTATACAGCTTATATTTACATTGCATTTCAGGTAAACATTTTATAGATATCTTTATGTCTCAGGGAAAGAAACCACTGGAACACACCATAACGTTAGCACGTAAATCACAAACTCAAACCGAAGCCATTACTGACTCAGCCTTTCATTCATGCATGCGAATATTCAGACCCGGCATGATCACGAGACACGTGAGAAACGCTTGACTTTGTAAAGTCTTTGAGTCTTAGGACATTATGTTGTTTTTCGTCTCCCATATTTAGTATTTTTCCTCTGAAGAAAGACAGTTATGCAGGTTTGGTGTGACGTGAGTAACTAATGGCAGATTTAGCAGTTTTATTTGAACTGTTTGTTTATTTATGGATATTATATTCTGCCCTGTGAACACCGTTATCTGAACATCTGTTTGTTCAGTAAAGAAGTGTAATCATGTGAATCTGTGGCAAACGGCATGTTCAGTTAAAGCAGTAAACACACAAAAGTTTGGGTTTGAGATTATTCTTGTAGTTTGGTATGGTTGGTTGTGAATGTGACTCAGAGGAGCTCAGCTCTCTGGATTGCAACATCTCACCATCACCAGCTCTCTCTCTCTGCTTCTCTGTTCCTTCTGTTTTATTCTTAGTTTCCATGGTAATTTAATCCCTAAATACACACAAACATCCTGTGTTGAAACAATAAGAGGATGTCTCACTTCCTGTTATCCCAGCAGGACTTTTCCCTCAGCACTGATCTGACATCAGTGCCACTTGTGTCCTGAAGACTGGAGACAAATGAGCAGCACTGCTCTCAAATCAGTGGAAAAATAAAAATCAACACACACACACACACTCACACACACACAGCGCTTGTTCCAGAATCAGCGTGTGACTTTTCACCACAAACCACTGCTTCACATAGACTGTACTGTGTGTGTGTGTGTGTGTGTTCTGGTATATATGGTTTATATGGTTTATGAGTATGAGATTATACAGTTGTGTATAATGACATGGGTATTACAACGTAAACATGGTCTATGAGGTTTACACTTCCTGTGTTCCCGCAACCCAAATGGCTTAAAAAACATACTTTTTTTTGATATTCAAAAATTGGCTGCTTCTCACAGTGAATCAGAGTTTGAGCTGAAGCACATAAGCTCTGTTTAGACAGAAAACCAAATGTCCATATCCTCGTTCAGATGGCAAAGCAAACATGTTTGTATGTCACCTCCTCAACGGGAAAAACAGTTCATGCGTGAAATCGAGAGCACGTGTTTTTCTGCATACTCAAATGTTTTGTGTTGGGGTTTGTGTTAGTGATTTGGACGCACATGTGGTGACGGCCGTGTGTTTGTGTGGCACAGGTTTTGCGGAGCTGCAGACTGATATGACGGATCTGACGAAAGAGCTGAACCGCACGCAGGGAATCCCTTTCCTGGAGTACAAGCAGTTCGTCACACGCACCTTCTTCCCCAAGGTTTGGTCACTACACACGTGTGCCGTTAGAAATGCAAGAATTAAAGCTGAATGATGAAAAACGTGAGCTGTGCTTCTCAGGAAACCCTGAACTTAGTCACACTATTCGTTAGAGTTCACTCCGTTGGATTTGGGATGAGCTCAAACAGATGGTGATGTTTGTCAGCTTCATCTCAAGAGTGAATGTCTGTTGTTACTGTGATCTGTAATCTGTATTTTAAAGAAATAAGCACATGCACACCTTTTTCAAGCAAAAGAATAATACTGATTATAATACAACAGATTACGGAATGGATATCGTGAAGCTTTCTGTGAGATTCTGGTGGAGTGGATGATGTTGATAGTTTATGAGATTCTCTACACTTTATAGACTTCATACAGCCACTGAAATCATGTCTGGAAAAACTACAGCTAGTTGTGAGGAAACCTTCAACACTTGGTCTGCTATTTTTATATGTAAAAGTCTATTATTTTTCTATTTGAGACACTGGATTGAAGGACTTGTACAAATGATTTGAAGTTTATTAAAGAGTTAAAAGTCTCCAGCCAGGGCAGATACAAGACTCTCGTCCCCTATTTTAGTTCTGCAGTGAAAACCACAAATGTTGCAATTTTCCAGTCATATTGTCTGCACAATACTGGGCACAAAGACAAGAAACTCCTGAATACTCCCTCCAACGCACTGACACAATAGACAGGGGAATTTTGTGTGTGTGTTTGGAGACTTTGCTGCTAAACAGACTTTTACTGTGACCTCAAACACACTGCAGTCCTGCTCTGGCTCTGCCTAACCTGGGACGGAAAACATAAGAGACTTGACTTATGGTTCTGGTTTAGTTTTAGCATAACAGTTTTAGGAGAACGCAGCCATTTAAGAGCGGTCAAAGAAAAAGTGAAGATGGTTAACCTCATTGTTTATGTTGATGTCAGAATGATCTTGTGTGTGTTTGTTTAGATGTGCTCCGATTACGAGAGGCGTCTGGTTCAGCCGATGTATGAGAACGATCCTCTCGGCCCGCGAGCTCTGTCTGAAACTCATCCTCTGCTGCAGGACTGGCAGGTGAGACGCACACATATTACAGTCAGTGTCCAGAGACATTCACTTAGGTTGCGTGTGTTCGCAGTAAAGCACAGATTCAGCAGATTCGTCTTGAACAGTGATTCAGTGTCTTTCGCAATACGCCGTCTCTTCTGAGGAAGCTCTCATTTCCTGTCAGCAGCCTCAAATCTGCAGCCTTTCTTTTATTAGTCTAATTTTGTTCCTCATGCTCACAGATTTTGGCTGGGCTTACTTTAATGGGTCTCTGTACATTTCGTAATGTTTGAAGAATTGTTTTGCACAGTTGGGAAATTATTGTTGTGATTCCCATGTGCAATTGTGAAACTTCAGCTTCAGTATTGTACAACAAGGTGCTTTTTTAAGAGGTACAATTAATTTGTCAAAAATCACAATTGCTGAATAACATGAACTAATGACTCATGCCAGAGAGAAACATGATTCTAGAAGAAATGCATAAGGGTGTTAACATGTTAATGCACTTTAAGACCAACTGCATACATACTTAAATTCACACATACCCTTTAGTAGTCTGAAAATGAATGTTTTATACTGTGTCTCTTCTCTCTGCAAGTCGTCTAACAGCATGCGGCCCAACCTGGAGGAGGGAATCACACTGTTTTCCACTCTTCTCAACAACAAGCACTTCCTGGTCACCTTCGTTCATGCGCTCGAGCAGCAGAAAGACTTTGTCGTAAGAGACAGGTGAGTACAGGTGTCGAACCCAGAAACCAATGCACACGTCTGAAGAGCTTATAATGCAACATCGAGAACGTTTATAACTTCCAAAAAAACCTACAGTACAAGTGAAGAGCTGTCAAATGAATGCACAGAGCTCAGGGCCTCATTTCTCAAAAGCACTGTAGACATTTCATAGCAAAATAAATTGTTTATAATGTGGAAATGTAATTGTTTAAGAGTTTTACAATAAATAGTTTTAAAAAGTTACAGGAACAGCTGACATTCTATACGATTACAGTTCAGCACTTGACATCTCATAAGCAGCACTTAAAGGGGTCATCGGATGCAAAGTTCACTTTTTCATGTTGTTTGAACATTAATGTGTGTTGGTAGTGTATGTACAAATCTAACCTATAATGATAAAAATCCATGCAGTGGCTTTTAATTAATCTATAAAAATAATATCCCCTTTTTCAGACAGAGGCCGCTCCCACAATAGTTGATTGACATGAGCATCTTACCTCAGACCCGCCTTAAATCAGCTGTAACAGTCCGACCTCCATTGTTTCGATGCCGGAGCAGGGATGTAAGTTAGACAAGAATATCTCCGATTGAGTGATTGAGGTGTTGTGTTGCTGGATGTAATAATGAACATAGTGGTCGTCATTTACTCCCGACATCTGAGCCACTGAAGATGCAGTGGATTACGTTTGTTTGTGAATGAAATGAGCCTCCCGATCGACATATATCCATCTATGTTCGCGCGAATAATTCCTGATCCAGCTTCACTTACAGCAGAAGTGAGTATAAGGATTTTTTTTATGGATCTCTGCAATCCTTTCCTAATAATGTACTAGTTAGCAAGTTTAGTGGCTAAATGCGGCTAAAGTAAACAGGCTCGTCACTCCACAGAGAGAAGAGAGGGGCGGGGCGAGCAGAGCTCATTTGCAT
>JAHKKF010519648.1:8541-26933 GCA_019740295.1 Labeo calbasu | reverse complement strand
TATCTATTATATACCATCCGTCCGTCTATCTATCTATATATCTATCCTTCTAACTATTCATCTATCCATCTACCTGTCCATTCGTCCGTCTATCCTTCTGTTTGTTTAATAATCTGTATATCTATCTATCCATCTAACCAACTTCAAGGCTTTTTAACATTTTTTTTTAACTCTCAAACAAGGCATTATTATTGTCAGTATAACAACAACTGTCCATGACATGCAGAACTGAATGTGTTGAGTACCACACAAAGACTGTTCCAGTTCTTCTCCAAGACAAGACACCACCTCAAAAATATCTTACAAGTACACCTCTGAAATTACTCTTAATCAATTATTCAAAAGTACATTATTGAACCTCATGGTCTTAAATGTCAATATGAAGTAAGGCTTGCGTGTGGGTTTGCACTGCGAGGGGGTAAACAACACATAAGCCATTAGACTAATCAGGGTCTCCTGTTCTCTGCAGCAGCTTTATGATGTTTAGGCAGCACTGGATTCCCGAGGTACCGTCACACAGCATGTCGTGAGGATATGATCACAGTATAAATCTACACCTGATACTCGTGGCTCACCTGATACAGGCGTCTATCTGATACCATTCCTGTCCTGACGTCATTGCTTTAGCGCTTCAGTGAAGGGGAAAGACCTGTGACTACATCATCAGCTTTCACAGATAACACATTCAATCTGGACACAATCAACTCTGAACTAAAGGTTTATGAAACTGCTACTGGTATATGAACCACTACTATTTAAAGGTACATGCTCAGCATTACTTTTGAACAGTGTTGGGGCTTTAAAATCCATCACCTTCAGTTTTCCGAATTATCATCCTTATGGTTTTTGCCTGGAAGACAATAAAATGAATGGAAAAAAAAGCCATAGATTTACCCAAGGCATATTTAGGAATACAAATATCACTTTTGGGGTGGCCTTTTGTGTGGAAACCATCTAGGAACCATTAAGAACATCTTAGCAACTGCCCAGCAAGATTCTAAAAAGAACTTATAACACCTTGGCAACCACCCACAAACATAGTGTGGGTTTAAATGTGTTTTGGTCTCTCCTGGATCAAGAATAACTTTCCTCTATTTACTATAAAAATCAATCTATGTTCACACTGGCACACAGGAAGCTGTTCTGAAATTCAGGCACCTTCCTCAAGTCTTAAAAATAGACGGTAATTACATTCCAGAGCTAAATTAAAAATAAATGATTTCTGGTTTATTAATGGCCTCCTCCGATTCACTGCAGCCATTCCTCATCCAAAAGAGCGCAGACACGTCTGTCATATTCTGGCACACAGCGGGGCTGTTTGTTTTCTGTCTGTCTGTTTATTTGTTGTTTGAGAAGCGTTTGTGACGGATTTGTCTCTGCACAAGTGTGCAGGTGTCAAGCACTCAACCTTGTCATACCAATCAACACAATCGCACAGAGAAATAGGCCAGAGAGACAGAAAATGCAGAACAGACAGAGTACAAATTCACATCACAGCATCCTAAAAAAGCATGGTAAAAAGGCTATATTTAAAAGAAATTGTTTAAACGCATATAGCTGTTCCAAGTCCAAGTGTTGAACCAATTCTAAGCCGTTTCAGAGTGGCTGAAAAGTCAAACATGTCATTTCAAAAGTTTATAGGATCCCTGAAGACACCTTACTGTGTTTTGTTTTATTTTAGCGCCAGAAAAAAAACTGAGTAATCCTTTCCTCCTTAGTCAAGAAAACTGATAAAGTGAAAATTACATTTCTGTCATGATTTACTCACCCTTATGTCGTTTCAAACCTAAATGTTTTACTTTCTTCCCTGGAACACAAATGTAAATGAAAATGAATGGAGATGGGGCATGTCAAACTCCAAAAACTACAACAACAACAACAACAACAACTACTTTTTAAATGTTTTTTTCCAAGGAAGAAATAAAATCGAATGAATTTGGAACAACATGAGGGAGAATGATAAAAAAACTGAACTGTTGAAATGTTCTTTTAAATGTATAAAAAAAAAAGTCTGTCAGCAGTCTTTTGAAAATCCCTATAATCCAATGTTATTCAGGAAGTCCTCAGAATCCGCTTCTTGAAATCGTATATCGTTGGGCGGAGCCTCAGCTTCCTCGAGCAGTCTCCTCTCCAACGCAACGTCCTCCGGGCTAAGCTCCTCCCCTTTGGTGAGAACATACAGGAAGTAGTGGAAGCTGCTGCCATAGTGATAGTGCTTGATACACCAGTCATACTCCGCTCGAGCGTAGAGTCTCTTACGAAAATGTGGCTGTGCAAACGTGACGGAGATGAAACGGCCGCCGGGTTTCAAAACACGACTGACCTGTGGGGCAAAACAAATCATATTGTTATAAGTGCGACCTGTATTATCGTCCTCATTATATATTATCATCTCTATAAACATTATTTCCAAATGATTATCAACAGTTTCTGCAAAGCTTAAGTCCACATGCTGCCCATATTCTAAATTGGGTAAGATATTAAAATGCTATATGATGAACTTTACATTGTGATGCAGAACCTTCTACGGAAATCACATGAATTATATGCTGACTCTCTATGGGGAACTGAACTTGCAGATTTCTTTTGAAAAATGCACAAACTCTCACAGATGCAGCCAGAAAGAAAATGCAATGCACAGTAATGTACTTTAGAGCTATATTTTTCTATTTGTGTGTATATGTTGAAAACACTTTATAATATGTTTGTTGAAATCATGATAATGATAATTTTTTTCCACGATGAATATAAAGTTGAAAAGAAAAGCATTTATTTAAAATGGATTTTTTTTTTAAAAAAGTCTTTACTGTCATGTTTTATCAATTTTATGCATCTTTGCTGAATAAAAGTATTAATTTCTTCAGAAAAAATTATTGCTGACCTCAAACTTTTAAATGGTAGTGTATGTACAGTATGTGCGCTCATGAATATGTTTGAGTGTTTGTGTATGTAAGTGTGTGTGCATGAGTGTGAGTACATCACGTGCCCCTGCCACCCATTCTTCATCTGCCTGAAGAAATGAATAATTCACACTTTCAGGTGTCAACATGGAATCCGCCGAGAGTGTGAGAGAAGAGAGAAAGAGTTAGAATAAAAAGAGAAACTTCCACTGAGAACTTTTACAGGAATGGGAACATCGAAAGTCACGCTTTCTTTCCCTCAGTGTGAGATAAACATGTTATGACCATGTTATCGAGTTACTTTATGACAAATTGAAGGGACAGTTTACCCAAAAATGAAAATTCTGTCTTTAATTGCTCACCCTCATGTCGTTCCAAACCCGTAAGACCTTTGTTCATCTTCAGAACACAAATGAAGACATTTTTGATGAAATCCGAGAACTTTCTGACCCTGCATAGACAGCAACGCAACTACCATGTTCAAGGCCCAGAAAGAAAGTATGGACAATGTTAAAATAGTTCATGTGACATCAGTGGTTCAACCATAATTTTACGAAGCTACAAGAATACTTTTTTCAACTAAAATTACTTTATTCAACAATTTGTCTCTTTAATGTCATTCTCTGCCACTATTCACAGGAGTACAATAAGCATGCATTGTGATAATAAAGTTTTTTTTTGTTTTTTTTGCACACAAAAAGTATTCTCGTAGCTTCATAAAATTACGGCTGAATCACTGATGTCACATGGACTATTTTAATGACGTCCTTACTACCTTTCTGGGCCTTGAACGTGTCCGTTGTGTTACTGTCTATGCAGGGTCAAAAAGCTCTCAGGTTTCATCAAAAATATCTTAATTTGTATTCCAAAGATAAGCGAACGTCTTACTGGTTTAGAACAACATGAAAGTGAGTAATTAATGACAGAATTTTCATTTGGGGTGAACTATCCCATTAATGTGCTCAAACTACGGGTTTTGATTCTTACAGGGTTAGTTTTTTTTTTCTTTTTACGTGAACTCATTAAAACATAATAAAAGTAGTCTACATGACCAAAACGTGGATAATGATCCACATAAATCTTTCTGCTGCGTTGTATTCAAGAGGTGTCACAGCAGGTTTGACGTCAATGACAAGACGCTTGAGAATCAATGACATTTGCCATCACTGAAATCAAACCTTGCAAAACACGTCACATCTGAATCGAAAGCAAGCAGAGATTTGAGAATTAGGGTAAAGTATTTTCTACAAATAAAACCTTAAATTTAGTCTGTTTATCACAAAATTAAAAAGTCATAGGCTTGAAAGACCGTGTGAGAAATGACAGAATTATCACTTGGCCTATTTCCAGTCTGTTTTATTTGTAAAAGCAAGCAGATCTGCTTGTCCTGTGACAGTAAAAACCATCAACCATGGCTGCTTCTCTACACAGGCAACGTTCCATCATGAGACGCCGTGAACATGACACTAAACAGTTTCTCCTGGGTGAAGTGCCAGATCTGTAGGCGAATCAGATGATCTCAGCTCGCCGTTAGCAGCTGATGAGACTAATGATCGGGTTTATTGATCTCTCTCTGCCTCTGATTAATGACCCTCCGACACACGCTGGGCCATCCTGGAACATCACCAAACCGGTCTCAAGGTGAATGCTAAACCCTGGATCACATGCAATGCAGCCTAATGTACAGCCATACGTCAATGCGGCTTTGTTTGTTGTTATTATTTGTTTTGCTTTGACACAAAAAGACATAAGAATGAACATGCAAAGGATAAGTATTCTTGTTTTTTCACACATGCCATCTGAATGAAAAAGTACTGTGGTTAACAAAGAAGAGAGGGTTTTCTTTAATACAATCTGACCTCACAGGCAGCATTACTGTCATCATTATAATAATTATCTTGCTCCACTTACAGTATAGGGTAATGTCAGCATCACTTCGCTCCCACGCATCTAACCTTTAGTTCAAAACACTCTGGTTAATGGTGAACTGCTTACTAAATCATGCTCCCATCCAAAGCCATCATTACAGACACTCAAAAGCAGGTCATTTAAACCAATGACTATTACATCTTGTTTACAGTGATCACTGAATCATCATTTACACACTGCTGTAAGCTATTATCTGTTGTTTACTTAGTATTATTTAGCCATCTGTAAGGGCCAAGCATATTGTGGCAATTCTGGCATTAATATTAACCTAAGTTCACACCGTTTGTTTTTGGGATTGACAACCGCATTTACTTACAGGTGTGAGTCTCGAAATGTCCCGTTCACACAGCAACGTACAGTAGTGTCTCAAATACTGTCTGTATGAACGCGCAATGGGAGTCAAGCCGGTATTACTTACCAGTAACCATAACGACAGTGACCGAAGTGATATCAAAGATGGCGCCGTCTATAGAACTTAAACTCTTATCGCTTTCTGACACGACGGGAGTCCAATCGAGCCGCGAGTTCATCCATCAAATCTTCATTAACCGACAGCAGCTTATATTTTGGGTGGAGAACGGAGCATTTGCGGCAGCTGCGGTGGGGAAAATCTTACTGGATCTGAAACTTTCAGATGACTCACAGCTCGCACCTCCGTCACTGTAAGTTACCGAAACCACACATAAAAACACGCAACACACGAGTTTGTGCAGCAGAGCGGCTGTCTTTTGCACTGTATGATGTAACGGACACACAGTTCACACAGTGCGTGTTTTCTGAGAATACGGTTGTAAGTCCTGAAAATTCACGGATGTGAGTTCGGTTACAGAATACGGTTGTCATGCCAGTAAATAACCGTACCTGAATGTAAAGGAGAAGCTCACTTCAGTAGACTTCATTGAAGGTCCAAACTGCAGTTTCAATGCAGCTTCAAATGGCTCTACACAATCCCAGCTGAGGAATAAGGGTCTTATCTAGTGAAACAATCTGTCATTTTCTTAAATAATAATAATAATAATTTCTATACTTTTTAACCACAAATGCTCATCTTGCACTTGCTCTGCGATAGGCATGTGCATCTTCACGCACTGCATAATCACGTTGGAAAAGCCACATGGTTAGTTCTCCGTTTGTGTACTTTGCTTCAAAAAGGTAGGTTAGGGCAAAAAATTCCATCACATTTTCTCCTCTAACTTCAAACTCGTCCAACATTGTTGTTTTTCCTTTTTTTGTGAAGAGCGTTTGACTTTCTTTGCACGTTTGCTTTGTAAACACTGGGTCGGTATTTCCGCCTGTGTCACGTGTGCATGATTATGTACTGTGTGAGGCTGAGCTAGTGCAAGACGAGCATTTGTGGCTAGAAAGCAGGGCTGGCCGATATGGGCAAAAAAATTATCACAATAATTTTTTTCATATCAGTCGATCACGATAAATGTAAAATCTTTATTTCTTTCGAGTTTAAAGTCAGATTTTCGCTCCAAAGTAAAAGTTGCAGAAACCAGACTATTAATTTTTCTTAACAAAATAAATGTCTACATAGAAAAATAAATTTCTGCATGCTTTAATAACTTATATTGTTTCAAATCAAGAAACAGGTTTGGGTTGTCTGATAATGATAATGATAATGATAATGATAACGATAATAATATCACTTTTAGAAATGCACATTTGATAGTAGCTTCAGGATGCAGAGGTAAATTTTTGTTCATTATTAATCAGTAACATCTGTAAAAATTGTAGCAACCTCAGTTTTATATAGTTAAGTTTATTCTGACCCATTTTTTTTTTTTTAAATTAAGCATTGGTCTCCCAAAGTAGCAAGCAGTGAGTGTTACTACAGTAAATCCATGGTAAATGATGGCGATGTGTAGATTGAAAAGCCTTCTGACTGTCTTGTTGCACACAGCTTCAAACTAGTTTAAATCACAAAGAAAATGACCAAACTTTTCGCTAGATAAGACCATATTTCGGGATCTCTGAACTTCCATTGGAACTACAGTTTGGACCTTCAACCCACTGGCTACCACTGAAATCCACTATATGGAGACAAATCCTGGAATGTTTTCATCAAAAACCTTAATTTTGACTAAAGAAAGAAACATATTAACATCTTGGATGACATGGGGATGAATAAATTCCTTTCTGGAAGTGAACTTCTCCTTTAAGGACTCAAATACAGGACTGACAACCATATTCTGCTGCTGTGTGAATGTGGTCTTAGTTTTATAATACAAGTTGCTTCTACAAACACCTGATGACAGCCATATAACACAGCCTTTAAAATGTTATTTATTTTGTTAATAAGTCTCTTATGCTCACACCAAGGCTGCATTTATTTGAAATAAATTAAAAACACTATTATTACAATTTAAAATAAATATTTTATTTAAATGCATTTTAAAATGTAATTTATTCCCATGATGGCAAATCTGAATTTTCATCAGCCATTACTCCAGTTGTAAGTGTCACATGATCCTTCAGAAATCATTCTAGTATGCTAAATAATAAGCATTAATTTTAATTAAAAATCGTTGGAACATTATGTCTTCATTGTCAAACTTTAAAAATCCGTACTGAAACATTAAATATACCTGTATGATTTGGGCTGCACTAATCCTAAACTTGCACACTAAACAGTACAGAATATTTAGTGTGGATAGTCTATGTATTGGGCTGCATCCCTTCTCTGGGTGCACTTTTTCTGGTGTTTTGTTTTGCCTTTAATTGGATGAAGAACTGCTGACGGCTGAGGAAACTTGCAAAAAAAAACCAGCTGCAAATTGGGAAAGGCTGACAGGGGATTTGTTTGTGTATGTGTGTGTGATAAAGAGTTTGCTGGGTTAGGTTTGTTATTTTGAAAGGCACAAAAATATTTTATGTGTGGAAGTCAGGCTGCAATGTCCTTTATTAACCAAGATGTTTTGAACAGCCAATTAAATAGTCTTACGTTATGTCACGATGTATGGCTTTCTACTTGCTAGCGAGTTATATACATTGCATTATATTTGCTAAAAGAGAAGTTAGCTTATAACTTGTCATTACTTACTATGAATATTGTTGGCTCTTTAGACATAAAAGCAACAAGTGCATAAAAGCATGTAAGAGTATCTAAAAGCCACTTCTGATTTCATAGGGTCTACAGCCAATGGGCAGATATTGTCTATTATATAGGTCATATTTTACTTTTTTCACCCTAACTTAATATTTCACTCACCGCAAAATAGCAGACATAAGAAACAGCACTAAATTTATATCAGCGCTACTTAATTTGATCTAACCGTGTGCAGAGCCGGGCATGTGAGGTTGCAGAAACGTGTAATTTTATGACCTAGAATCTTCCTCCTGCTTGTTAGCAGCCAGAAAGTACTTTAACAAAGCAACTCCCAGCATCCTCCAGGGGCATTAGTAACAGCATGCTCTCGTCTTCATATCGTTGTCTGTTGCTCTTTCTCTTCCCTGCCGTGAATGTCTCCTTCAAGGACCCTGAGCTCAAAGCCACCATCTGTCCAGCAGCGAAGGGCACATGTGTGTGTGTGTACACTGACAACCAACACACAGAATTGCGGACAGACTATAATGATGATACTCTATAGCTGCAGCATTTCAAGTGTGCTAACAGCTGTCATATCAGCACTCAACCCTCGGGGAATCAAGATCCTTTACGGCCACTGAGAGCTGCCAAATTCTACAGCAGATGCAATTATCAAACTAACAGTCTGTGAAAGCGCACAGGTGATGAGGTCATTTATTCATCCTTCCCCATTAAAGGTGAAGTGTGTTAATTATGCAATGTTAAAATGCTTCCTCCTATCCAGTGTGCATCTCGTCAAAGGAGTTACTGACGAAAATGCTCTAAAAGGTTTCATCGACGATAACAAAGATGAGTGATTCACAACAACGTGCGTCAAGGTGATAATTAAAAAGTTTCATTAAAACACTGATGAAAATATGAGGAGGAAACAAATAACAGCAATATGCAAGTCTGGGGTCAGTAAAATGTATTATTTTTTCTAAGAAATTAATATTTTTATTCTGCAAGGACACATTAAATCAAAGTGACAGTAAAGGCATTTAAAATGTTACAAAAAAGTCTTCTATTTCAAATAAATGCTGTAATAAATAATGAAAAAAAGATTTCTGAAGGATTGTCACACTGAAGACTGAAAATCAGCTTTGTAATGAATAAATATGAATAAATTTTATTTTAAATACTAAAACAGTCATTTTAAATTTGTTGTAATATTTCACAAAATCACAGTTTTTACTGTTTTTTTTAATCAAATAAATGTAGATTTGGTAAATATAAGAGACTTCTTTTAAAACAATAAAAAAAATATCTTACTGACCACAAACTTTTGTTACTGTACAGATTCACAAGCAAGATTTTATAAGAAAAATCTAAAAATAACAACATTGTTTCAAATAATCCAACAACAGTCAATAATATCAGTGACTGCACTTGTGTCAGGCTGAAATTGTAAAGATTTTTAATCAAAAACAAAAACTATGATTGAAAAAAAAAGAAAAAAAAGTTAAAATTAAAGGTATAGTTCACCCAAAAATGAATATTCTGTAATTAATTGCTCACTCTCATGTCGTCACAAATCTTTAAGACTTTCTTTCATCTTCGGAACACAAATTAATATATTTTTGATGAAATCTGAGAGAAACAGCAATGCAACTATCATGTTCAAGGCCCAGAAAGGTAGTAAGGATATTGTTAAAATAGTCCATGTGACACAATTTAATATCTTAAAATCAATTTAATATCTTAATTTGTGTTCTGAAGATAAACAAAGGTTTTATGGCTCTTGAATGACATGAGGGTAGGTAATTAATGACAGAATCTTCATTTTTTGGGTAAACTATCTCTCTATGAAAGCTGCTAGCACAACTTGAGTCATTTGTAGGTTGATTTCACCAAAAACAGTTGCTCTGTTTGTTCAAGAATCCCAATTAACCTGACACAGCAACACTGGTTTAACCAATGGTATGAGTTTGGGGTGGGACTTGAGTTTGTTCAACTACTGACAGAAAGAAGTGCTTTTTGATACAATCATTTTGCAATTTACTTTAGTGACATTAGTGGCACAAAAACAGAACACTTCAGCTTTAAGGACATGATGCAGTCTGTTAAAAATAACAGACATGTAATCAGCTTTCTCTTGCTTCTCAGCGAATGTGGTGTAAACTCGTTCACCTTTAAAAACTCAGTGCTCTAAACAGTTCATCTTAACCAAACGCACAGCTGTAGCAGAAGTCTATGAGTCACTCATTATGGCTAACACCTCGAGTCAAGACCAGATCACAACGTGTCTTTATGCAAAGAAGGTGCTGCTGTCTTTGGCCCACACCGCACAGCCATTGTTAATTAAGAGACTCAAAAACATTTCTCACCTTATTAACACTTTTTTTTGTTAGCTTGGACAGAACTGATTTAAATGAATCACACAAGCCATCTGGATTGTAGATTACAAAGCAACCAACAGCAACTTTGATAGGTTTAAAATGGCACAGCACCATGCACTGTGTACAGTGCACATAGTATGCAAACTGTATGCATACTTGGTTATGGAAGCATTTTTTTCCCATTCATAACTCCCATTAGGATCACCCCACTCACCCCCATGTCTTCCAAAGTGTTCATGTCTTTCTTCAGTCTAAAAAAAATTAAATGTTTTTGAGGAAAACGTTACATGTTTTTTTCTCCATATAGTGGACTTCAATGGGGATCAGCGGGTTGCAGTCCAAATTGGAGTTTCAGTGCAGCTTCAAAGGGCTCTACACGATCCCAGCCGAAAAATAATCTAGTGAAATGATTGGTCATTAAAAAAAAAAAAAAAAAAAAAAAAAGGTATATACTTTTTAACCACAAATGCTCGTCTTGCACTCATTTGTGTACTTTAGTTCAAAAAGGTAGGGTAGGGTGAAAAAAAATTGTTTTCTCCTTCAACTCTTAAATCATCCAATGTCATTATTTTACCTTTTTTTGTAAAGGTTGTTTGGCTTTCTTTGCACGTTCACTTTGTAAACACTTGGTCGGTGTCAGTACATCACCTTTCCAATGTTACTATGTACTGCGTGAACTCAAGCTAGTGCAAGACGAGCATTTGTGGTTAAAAAGTATATACATTTTTATTTTTTTAAAAAATGACAAATCGTTTCACTAGATAAGACCCTTATTTCTCGGCTGGGATTCATGTAGAGCCCTTTGAAGCTGCATTGAAACTGCAATTTGGACCTTCAACCCACCGATTCCCATTAAAGTCCACTATATGGAGTAATACTATATGGACATTGGAGGAAATTTTTTCACAGCATCATGGGTAATGCTGTTAAACATGCATATTAATGCAAAACAACTATACTTATTGTAGATGCAAATTGAAAGAGTGTGATAAAGTAGCATGCTGCTATTTGAAACATTTAGCGCTGCATACTGAATCACATTCAAGGCTGAATACAGTATATACTGCAAAATACACACTCTTGTTGTGAACTCCTTTTGGGTTTTGTCCTGATTGGTTAATGCAGGCCGTGAGTCCCAGCATCAGAGCAGTTTGCTGGACTCGCTGTTGCTCTGATAAAACTGCACTCAGTGTGTTTGATTTGGCCGCAGGCCGGGAGACTGTGACCTGGATTTTGTAATGAGGGGTTTGGACGCTTTTGCACTGCAATGCTTAATTGCAGAATTTATACTACTCATGCCCAAGAGAAATAAACATGACACTCTTTTACAGTTATTTACTGCCACTTTGATTTAATAAATGTAGAGTTAACAGTGTGATTTACCATGTAAAGCGCATATTTCCTTCTATCTATCTATCTATCTATCTATCTATCTATCTATCACTATTATTCATATAGAAGATAATAACGCTTTTAGATGGCATGTACTCTACAGCAGTTCTTGTTCTCGACAGCAATGCCAGTCCCTGCTGAAATGAGAGTCTGTTGTATGCCTGAGTTTATGAAGGCTGATTAGCTTTGCTGCAGTGGAGCTGCTTTCTGCGTGTCTCTTGTGAAGTAAACCATCATTTAGACTGAACTCAAATGATCAGCTTCCACAGCATGTGTTCGTGTAGTACAAAGCAGTTAGTAAGCACATTGTGAGAGATGATCAAACTCCCCGAGATTTCAGAGAAGCTGTCCTTCCTGCTGGCATCGAGGCTGGAATTGAGCTCTGATTATGTGTTTCTGACGGCGCCATACTTTAGGGACAAAATCGCTCGGGTTACAGTAGGTAAACTTGCCAAAACTTTTATAGACATCCTTAAAATGAGAGGTGGTTTATAAATAACATTCAGAATAGAATACTAGAGTAGTGAGTAGTATATACTATATACAATTTTGTAAAAATAATGTGAAACGGTATATACAAAGAGCAAACATTTTAAACAATACATCCTATATTCTACCTGATTTCATGACATATATGTACCTATGGGAACTTTTTCGCAAAACGCGAAATACATACCAATAAGTACGTATCATTACAGTTTCCAACAGAAAAAGCTAGAGGCGGTAAAACAGCAAGCACTAACAGTTAGGATTACAGCTCCATATGTTTCACTTTCCGGACTTGAATGTGTGAGTTGCGTTTCTGTCTGTTTCAGGGTCAGAAAGCTCTCACATTTTATCAAAAATATAATATAATTTTTTTTTTTTTTTTTTTTAAATCTATTTGTGTTCTGAAGATAAATTAAGGTCTTACATGTTTGGAACTCAGGGTGAGTAATTAATGACAGAATTTTCATTTTTGGGTGTACTATCCCTTTAAATACTCAATATTTGATTTTACACCGAAATGGTACAATAGTAGAATTACAATAATTACAATAACTTTGTTTTATTTGATAGCTATGTTTTACATAATCACAACATTTTGACCAAACTGTGTAGTCCTACAATGAAACCACAACAAAATCACAATTAAATTTTTATCTCAAATCATGCAGCCCTAATTCTCTGCAGCAAGGCCTGTTGCATAATGCACATTTTGCCATGTAGTCAATGCCTTTAAAATACACAAGTTTTTCGTAGAAAAATCCCATGTTCCCTAAGCAAGCAAGATAAATCTGTCCGAGTGAGCGAACGAATTTCCAGAAGATTCTGAATGAAAGCACACTGAAAGCAAACCACATAAATTATACATTCATCACCCACAGATGCACACTATTGACTTCGAGTGCCAGAATGCATGTTTGCGCATGTGTGCATATGTTTGTGTTCATTCATGTGTATGCATATGTGTTTGCGCATCTGTCTGCGTGCGTGTATAGTGTTTAGTGTAGGCTGGGCGAGAGCTAATGCTTTAGCGCCTTTATGTGTGATTCATAAATATTGATTGCTAGATTCTGATTTAAGCTGTTCCAGCATATCGATTTCCGCAATTAACCAAATGCACCCGGCTGACCTTTGACCTCCATGTGAGATCCTGCCAACGAACAAATGACCGGAGATCATTTTTTCTCTCAATCTGTTTCTCAGCACCTGGCCATTACATAACATATCTTTAATTATACAAGCTGAACGGCCTCTCTAATTGGCTGCCAACAGCCTTGGAACCAGACAGACTGGTACCACTGGCCTTTCGGCATGGCATACAAGATGCACACACGTTCGCAAATCACTCAGCAGTTTCCTGATCATCAATAACAGCTCAAATCTGCCTGTATTTGTGTTGTTAAGATCAGAGACGTGGAGGTTTGAGTGGATGTTCTGCTGCCAACTGGTGGGATGCTTCAAGTATTTGTCTTTTATGAGCTCTTCAAATGACTTGGCTGAAAACATTTTCCCAAGACTCTGGCAATTTCCTACACAAGGTTGCCATGGAAACGAAAGTTTCTACACTGCAAATAAAGTAATTCATTTGGGTCATGATGTAACACACAAAAGAAGAGCACATATTGTGTGAAATTCTGTCTGTCTTTTACAAGCGTATGCTTGCAAAATGGGTATTTTTGCAAGTGCACTGTACCTAAAATTCAACCTGTATTTTTAGGGTTATATAAATATAAGGCATTATACAAACTGCTATGTGATGTAACTGTCAACAAATCAGCAAAGTGCCCACATCCCATTAACACTTCACCCAAAATGCAGCCATTCTCACTAGCGCATTCTCTAGTGAGAAACTGCTTATCACAAGGACATGTGATTTCCTATTAATACTTCTTATGACGACATCGATTTAACAGTGTTAAAACAGTAAGCAGCCTAGCTAGACAGTAGGCTAGGCAGCCTTATAAGACACTATCTTCTGGCCATATTCAAAGGTGGCATTGTGAATAAATATGCAGAAAAAGAAAAAATAAATCACCCAAGATAGTGGACAAGGTCAAGATGAATATGTTTAGGGAATGTTTAGGTGTCAGTAAGTGTTCTTTTTAAAAATACACTGACATTTTAATTCAGCAAAGGTGCATTTAATTGATAATAAGTGACAGCAAATACATTTACATTATTAAAAAGATTTCTAAGGATTCTAAGGAATCCTGATGAAAAAAATAATAATAAAGAAGAAACGTTTCTTCAAAACTGCAGATTAGAATTAATATTTCTGAATGATCTTGTGACACTGAAGACTGGAATGATCCCTGCTGAAAATTCAATTTCGCATCACAGGAATGAATTTACTTTTTGAAATATAATAAAGGGATAGTTCACCCAAAAATTAAAATTCTGTCATTAATTACTCACCCTCATGTTGTTCCAAACATGTAAGACCTTTGTTCATCTTCAAAACAAAAAAATTAACATATTTTTGATTAAATCTGAGAGGTTTCTAACCCTGCATAGACAGCAAAGCAACTAACAAGTTGTGTTGACGTAACTTCAACTGAAACAGGAAGAGAGGGCAGGACATATCAAGCAGCCCCACCCCCAGAGCTGCTGAGCTTGGTAAAGCAGCACATATGACAGCCACAATCTCATCCATATTGCTATAAAACATAGCATTCTGTGTAGAATTCAAATGGGTCTGATAAGCTTTAAGGCCTGCGCAGACTCGCACATGTGATCCGTGAAACGCTTGACAGAGCGCAAAACCAGACTTAGAAAAGCATATTTACACCCATCGTGCATCGTTCCCTATCCCCCATATAGTGCAGTTTGATGAGAAGCTGAAGTGCAGGGTGATGTCATCAAAATCGTTGATCCTTATTGGCAGGACTTACACTGGAAAAAACAAAAACAAAAAAACAACTTAAAAAAAAAAAGTTGTTTCAACTTAAAGTAAGTGTTCGTGCGGCCTCAAAATTTTAAGTTTACTCAACTCAAATATCCATGTTTTCATGTAGTACAATTCAACATTTCATGTTAACTAAAATTTTAAATCGATTACAATTTTAAGGCAGCACGGACATATACTTTAAGTTGAAACAACTTTTTAAGTTGTTGTTGTTGTTTTTTTAAGTGTAGAGACTATAGAGAGTAAGTAGGTAACCTCAAGGCTAACAAACTCATACTAAAAGACAAAAAACTTCAATTTTGATTTCATGGGGACTTAAAGGTCCAGAAAATATAGTTTTTCTCTTCCGTGTCAGTCTTCGCCGCACGTTCAGGAAAGTACCACAAAGACTGACATGTAAGTGAAGAAATTGTTGAATAAAGTTATCTTTGTTTTCTTAGCACAAATAAAATATTCTCGTAGCTTCACATGGACTATTTTAACAATATCCTTACCTTTCTGAGCATAAAACATTTCAGTTGCATTACTGTCTATGCAGGGTCAGAAAGCTCTCGGATTTCATCAAAAATATCTTAATTTGTGTTCTGAAGATGAACGAAAGTCTTACGGGTTTGGAACGACAGAAATTGTTGCTGCATTCAATAATGGTTTATGTATTTCTTTAATGAACAAACAAGCTTTTATCTTGTATCTTTACTGTAGATATATCTATTCTTTCCAGTTCCCTCTTGCTCGCAGCATCTTAAAAGCACACACACACACACGCACACACACTGTGGGTGTCAGACAGATTGTTTGTCCTAATTAATGAGCTGGTCTATAAACCTACAGTCTAAAAACCCCCGCCCACATGCACACCCCCACTTTAAACGCACAAACAAGCAAACAGACAAACAAACAGCCACCGCCTACATATCTGCTCCGCCCACTTCACAGATTCAAACACACTGCACGATCAACACTATGTGGACATCCAAACAGCATTTAACAATTCTAGATAATTATCTCTGAATCTTTTCTAAAAAGTCTGACTGCTAAAAAAGAAACAGAAAAGAGCAAGAGCAAGGGTAGTCCTCCTGTACTCTTACACCCCAAGAGGAATTAATACACTTACAGCTGCTAAAGGCACTAGGTAAATAGGGCAAAAGTGAGTAAGTGAGTGTGTGAGTGAGAGTGTGTGTTTGAGTGGATAACACTAAGTATATGGGGCAGTGTGTCTGGCAGCCCTGAGGACGCCCATGGGATGGCAGTCACTATGGATACCAACGTAGCTGCGGCAACAACACGCTTTCGCTTAGAGCAACAGGTCACTGGTCATCGGACTCAGCAGAGTCACATGCAAACAACCTGCAGTTCAGAACCAACCAGCTAATACAGGGATTAGACTGACAATACAGCTGATTACAGAAACACTAAAGGGGCAACTCAACCAGAAATAACAATTCTGCTATAAATTTACTCACTGTCATGTCATTGCAAGCCTGTATGACCACAGAAGAAGATATTTTGATAAATGGTGGGGTCCAAACAACTTTGGATCCAATTGACTGGTTAAAGAAAACAGACGTTTTTCAAAACAACATCTTTTGTTTTCCATTGAAGAAAGAAAGTCTTACAGGTTTGCAAAAATGATGACAGAAGACAAAACGATATCAACAGTGACTTAATTTACTCTAATATGCTCCTCCTCATATTGTGAACAATTTACGTTCAGAACATGATGATTCCTAATGGAATAAGTTCCAAACTCTATAAAGTCTTCAGTATGAAGGCTATTTCGTGCTATTTTATTTATATAAATGTGCATTTATATATACATGGGAGGTTTGATTGGGATGCATTAAAGTGATCAAAAATGACAGTAAAGACATTTATGAAGTTAGAAAATTCATATTTTTGTATTACAGAATGCATTATATTGATAAAAAAGTGACAGTAAAGACATTTATGAAGTTACAAAATTGATAATTTATGTTTATAGAATGCATTATAATGATCAAAAGTGATAGTAAAGCATTTATAAAGTTACAATATTAATACTTTTATTTTCACATGATGCATTAAATTGGTCAAAAGTGACAGTAAAGACATTTATAAAGTTTATAAAATTTATGTTTTTATTTTAATAATGAATTATTTTGATCAAAAGTGACAGTGAAGGTATTTATAGTTACAAAATTCATATTTTATTTTTATAGGACGCATTAAATCGATCTAAAAGTGACAGTAAAGACATTTATAAAGTTACAAAATACATATATTTATTTTTACAGAATGCATTTTATTAATTAAAAGTAACAGTAAAGATATTTATGAAGTTACAAAATCCTTTTTTCTTTTTATAGGATGCATTAAATTGATCAAAAGTGACAGTAAAGGCATTTATAAAGTTACAAAATTCATACACTGACCAAAATTATAAACACAACACTGTTTTTGCCCCCATTTTTCATGAGCGGAACTCAAAGATCTAAGACTTTTTCTGTGTACACAAAAGGCCTATTTCTCTCAAATACAGTTCACAGTCTAAATCTGTGTTAGTGAGCACTTCTCCTTTGCCGAGATAATCCATCCACCTCACAGGTGTGGCATATCAAGTTGCTGATTAGATACATCCACCTGATTATTCCACAGGTGTGCCTTAGGCTGGCCACAATAAAAGGCCACTCTAAAATGTGCAATTTTATCACACAGCACAATGCCACAGATGTTGCAAGTTTTGAGGAAGCGTGCAATTGGCACGCTGACTGCAGGAATGTCCACCAGAGCCCGTGAACTGAATGTTCATTTCTCTACCATAAGCTGTCTCCAAAGGCATTTCAGAGAATTTGACAGTACATCCAACTGGCCTCACAACCGCAGACCATGTGTAACCACACCAGCCCAGGACCTCCACATCCAGCATCTTCACCTCCAAGATCATCTGAGACCAGCCACCCAGACAGCTGCTGCAACAATGGATTTGCATAACCAAAGAATTTCTGCACAAACTGTCAGAAACCATGTCAGGGAAGCTTATCTGCATGCTCGTCGTCCTCATCGGGGTCTCGACCTGACTGCAGTTCGTCACATTCGATAGTGTCTGGCACTTTGGAGAGGTGTTCTCTTAATAGATGAATCCCGGTTTTCAATGTACAGGGCAGATGGCAGACAGCGTGTATGGCGTCGTGTGGGTGAGCGGTTTGCTGATGTCAGTGTTGTGAATCGAGTGGCCCATGGTGGCGGTGGGGTTATGGTATGGGCAGGCGTATGTTATGGACAACGATGAGTGATGAGATCCTGAGGCCCATTGTTGTACCATTCATCCACGACCATCACCTCATGTTGCAGCATGATAATGCACGGCCCCATGTTGCAAGGATCTGTACACA
>JAHKKF010519644.1:0-16605 GCA_019740295.1 Labeo calbasu | reverse complement strand
ACCTTCCAACAGGACAATGACCCTAAGGACACAGCAAGAGTGGCTTATAGACAACTCTGTGAATGTCCTTGAGTGGCCCAGCCAGAGCCTTGGCTTGAACGCAAGCAAATATTTCTGGAGAAACCTGAAAATGTCTGCCAGCCCCCATCCAAGCTGACAAGAGCTTGAGAGGTGAAAAGGTGAGGTGACGAGTAACAGATAACTGCCAAATGCAGATGTGCAAAGCCTGTCGCATCATACCAAAAAAGACTTGAGGCTGTAAAGGTGCTTTAACGAAGTGCTGAGGTAAGGGTATAAATACTTATGCAATGTACTTATTTCAGTGTTTCACTTGTAATAAATTTGCAAAGTTGTCACAAATCTGTTTTTTGCTTTGTCATTGTGGTGTGTGTAGATATGTAGAATGCAGATATGGGGAAAAAGGTAATTTAAAGCAGTTTAACATAAGATATAAAATGTGAAAACAATAAAGGGGGTATGAATACTTTCGCAAGGCACTGTAAGCATGTGCCTTATGACATAAATTCACATCTATACTCTTAAAAATAAAGGTTCCAATAGAGGGTTTTCACAGTGATGTCATAGAAGAACCATTTTGGGCTCCCCAAACAACCTTTCAGTAAACAGTTCATAAAAGAACAATTTTTATTAGAGCGAAGCACATTGTTTCCAATGGAACGGTTCCATGGATGTGAAAAGTTCTTCAACCATAGATGCCAATGAAGGACCTTTATTTTTAAGTGTTATGTACATCACAGTGTAAATAAGAAAACTTATGGCAAATGACCTCTAGCTGTCATAAACCAATTGCCACCTAAAAGGACAACTGATCTACAATGAATAAAAATAACACTTTATCAAGGACAAAAGTCCTTGTGTAATGAAACATATGATTAAAACAAAGAGCAATGATCCCTAGAGAAAAATAACATTTTGTACAGTCTTGGACATTTCAGTTGTAGTCGTCCTCAGTTTGACCACTAGATTTAAAATATGAGTGAACAAAGAGACTCATATAGACAGCCTAGGTCATTTATTTTATATTGGACTACACTGCATGTTAAACAAGCCAGATCTATTACATATATGCTGCCAGGGTTTTCACTGTGCATTATATAGAACTTGTATATACACCAGTAATAGTTCAGTGTTGTAATTACCGTATAGCGGTGATTTTGTTTTGCTGCCACTATTCTCGTAAACAGTTTTCACTTTGGGGCTGGCAGTGCGCTGCAGTTGACACGAGGACGCCGTCACACGTAGTGTTCTCTATGGTTGATGTAAACACGGTCTGCCCCGTTCTGATGACATATCCACTCCTGATAGGAGAGTGAATGGTGAGTGGGGCTCTGGAGGTCTCTGCGAGCCATCCTGCCTGCTGCCTGTTCAGCCAATTCGTAGCGCCTCTCCATCCGACGAGCCTTTAAAATAACACAACAGATAATAAATATATTATTATGCAAGTACATACTCATAGAAAAAGGCTAAATATTATTAGCAGCTCCTCTGGGTGCTAATGGTGTTAGACAATGAAATTTACTGTTTAATAAATGCTGTGGCATGACAACAGACAAGACAGAGCAGGTTACTTTTGGTATGAACCTAAGTCTCAGCTTTCTAATTTAGTCATTTTTTAAAGAAAATCAAACAATAAATGCCATTTTGTGGCTCTTTAGTGTGTTTTGACAGATCGCTGTAGCGCCTCAGTTTAAGTGGCACGTGAACCGATCATCTGTTTCTCTTTACTAGTTATAGCACAAAATAAACATGAATGAACATCAGAAGGTATCTCGTTTCAGCCGTGGAAAGACATCAGTTCATACCATTTTTCAAGTTCAAGTCCACCGATGTTAATCTACTCTCCTGTCTGGTTTGTCTGTCAGACAAAATTCGACATTATGTTTGGTCAGATCGCCTGTCAATCAAACTACAGTTGAAGAGTCAATTGGCAGTTGTAATTTTTCTCTGCTAAAATACTGAAAACACTTAAACTAGGCTAAAATGGCCTTCTAGTCACCTCAAAACCAGTGAGCTTGAAAGGCCAACAGACTGACTTTGATTATTTTAAGAAGGTTTTGGCCACTTCTCACAACACCAGCTTGTTTTGGACCAACCTGACCAACGTTTTTGTCTGTGTGGGAGACCATCCAGACCAGTTTAAACCAGCAAACCACCTTGAGGCTGGGGTATTTTTCAGCAGGGTTATGTGTTGGATGGGTGAAAGAGCCAAAAAAGACAAAAAAAAGAAAAAATATGCTGGAAAAAGTGAGCATATAATCACTCCTTGAATAATAAGGAACATACCAGTGGTCATCTTTCAAATGCAGCCCCATTATAAAGTACCACAGGAGGAGATTAAATCAGACTGTAGAGACGGGACCCCCACAGAGTAAACAGAGCAGTGTTAGGTTTACCTGAGAGAACGAGGCCACCTGAGGGGCCTGAGAGGCCAGTGGGATGGCAGGAGGTCTCTCTGTATATGGAGGAGGAGGCTTGTGAGTTGGAGGGAGGTCAATCCTGTAGAGGGATGAAAACCAACAACAGTCAGAGGATGTATATCACTGACTGTAGATGTTGCATGACTCACAAGCTTACAGTGGCCCTAAAGTATCTGGACACATTTAAGCCACACCTCAATGTGCAGTTGAGGCCAAAAGTTTACATACACCTTGCGGAATATGCAAAATGTTAGTTATTTTACCAAAAATAAGAGTGATCATAAAAAATGCATGTGATTTTTATGTAGTACTGACCTGAATAAGATAATTCACATAAAAGATGGTTTACATATAGTCCACAAGAGAAAACAATTACTTGAATATATAAAAATGACTTTTGACCTGTTTTAACCTGATTGATCCACAGCTCTGTTTTCTTTGTTTAGTAATAGTTGTTCACGAGTCCCTTGTTTGTCCTGAACAGTTAAACCGCCTGCTGTTCTTCAGAAAAATCCTTAAGGTCCTACAAATTTTTGGGGTTTTGCAGCATTTTTGTATTTTTGAACCCTTTCCAACGATGACTGTATGATTTTAAGATCCGTCTTTTCACACTGAGGACAACTGAGGGACTCATATGCAACTATTACAGAAGATTCAAATGCTCACTGATGCTCCAGAAGAAAAAAACAATCCATTAAGAGCTGAGGGGTGAAAACTTTTGAACAGAATGAAGATGTGTAAATTTTTCTTCCTTTGCCTAAATATCATATTTTTTTCATTTAGTACTGCCCTTCAGAAGCTACAGAGGATACTTACAAGTTTCCCAGAAGACAAAATAAGTTCAATTTATCCTGATCTTTAAATTCAAAAAGTTTTCACCCCGGCTTCTGGAGTATCAGTGAGCTTTTGAACCTTCCGTAATAGTTGCATATGAGTCCCTCAGTTGTCCTCAGTGTGAAAAGATGGATCTCAAAATCATACAGTCATTGTTGGAAAGGGTTCAAAAACACAAAAACAACTTTCACTAAACAAAAAAACAGCTGTGGATAATTCAGGTAACAAAACAGTATCAAGAATCAAGTGTATGTAAACTTTTGAATGGGTCATTTTTATATATTCAACTATTATTTTCTCTTGTGGACTATATGTAAACAACTTTTATGTGAAACATCTTATTCAGGTCATTACGAAATAACGGAGTTTGTATAATCTCTCTTATTTTGGTAAAATAATTAACATTTTGCAGATTCTGCAAGGTGAATATGACCTTTTGACCTCAACAATCTGAACATTTTAGCATGGTAATGGATATGACAATGTTAATTGGTCTTGGGAGAATAGATCTTCTACATTGAAGCTGTTATTTCTGTTGTTGTAGATTGCTGTTTTTGTAGAACTTGCTACTGTCAACACATACACTGATACGGTGCTGTGAGTAGCAGATCTATACAGGTGGAGCTGGGGAGGTGGAGGGTTTCAGAATAAGTCTGAAAGTGTGCTGCGAAATGCTCTAGTGAATGTTAACCAGCCATTTAAATGTAAAGCAGGATGCTCATTGGCTGCGGATGTGCAACATTAACCAATCAGTAGTAGTTTTTTGCAACATTAACCAACCAAGTAGTTTGATGCTCTGTTAACCAATCGATAAACGAATTTAGCATTAATGTCATTGCATTACATAAAATATTAAAACCAAGAGGCATCGATTTTATAGAAATCTAATGTTCAGACACTATTTTCAGGCTAAACATTTCACAAAAGAAGTTTGTTAGATGATACTACTTTTTAGAGTGACTGTTTTGTCTTGATGTCAGTAAATGGAGGAAATGCTGGTCAGGACCAGACTAAAGTTTGAAATGTGTTTAGTCTGAGGAACAATAACAACCACACCTTGTTTTTGTTCTGGGAACAGAATGAAACTTTTTGTCTGTTTTACATCCAGCCGAACCTTTCAAGCTGGACACAAAATAATCACACTTTTAATTTAAGGTTAAATGAATGTGAGAACCCATGTCCCAGCTCCCACACTTCCCCTGCAAGGTGTTACTTTTGACTCAATCACCAGATACTCAAAATGGCCTCCAAGTCTCCAAGATCCCTACAGTCACACTGAAACATACTTTCTCATGCTCTCTAGACCTCTAAACCAAACACAAGCAGGCCACAATGGACCCCATCTAAAGTAATTTTGTGTGGGTACACATGTGGGCGGAGGTGTACATTAGTGATATACATAAATACAACTGGAGCCCATTTTAAAACTCCAAACAATACTGAGAGAAATGAAAACAAGTGACTTTCTATTTTGGTTTGACTTGTGAATCACTGCAGTGACTGCAAATAAAAATCATGTCAAGTACATTTCTTTTGACCAGTTCCTCATGTGTTAATGTCCTAAACTTCCATAGGATATTTACTTTGAAATGCCTGCAATTTGGACCTGTAACCCGTTGATCCCCATTGAAGTCCACTATATGGAGAAAAATCCTGGAATGTTTTCCTCAAAAACCTTCTTCTTGACTGGTGAAAGAAAGACATGAATGAAAGTCATCTTGGATGACATAGGGATGAGTAAATTATCAAGAATTTTTTTTTTGTAAGTGAACTAATCCTTTAAATCCCTTTTTTCACGTCTTGGTTCATACTTTTTCCTCATCCATCATCTCTCTCTGTCATATCTTCCTCAGTTTGCTCACTTATTGAGATCACTCTTCAATTTCTGCTTTGGTATTGATGAGTTTTGACATGATGCAATTGAGTGATGGACTAATGTCTATTGAGCTTCTGCTTTGTAGCCCCAGGCATTGGGAGGTCCTGAGGGTCACCCTGCCCTGACCTTGAATTCCCAGAATGCCTAATATATGAAAAGATACCTTTCCTCACTCCCCGGATTTAGATACTGCCGTATATGTCCTAAAGGTCATCCACAAAAGGTCAAATAGATAGTCTAGAGCCATTACTGAACAAATAAGGAATCTTAAACCTTCACTGCAAGTTGACAACCAGTGAGAACAAGCTCTTAAAATACAAAGTTCGTTCACACCTCTTTGTTAAAAACCCTTTAGGGAAAACATGTGAACTGTGACCTCTCTTCATACATTTTGCCAAAGTGCATCCATAAGCTCCTCATTCCTCAAGGGATCAGCTTTGCCTTATTTTCAACTTCCTGTGAACATTAATCTCTAACCATTAGTAGTACATTGTTTTGTGTAATTGATTTTCAATGGACTATCAGTCTGTCTAATGTGTCCCCTGCCCTCCCTACATGAAGTCTAAACCGGACGGAGATGGAAAAGTGTACAACACTGTTTTATGACTCATTAAGTCTATATGGACTCACATTAGCATTTCCCATGAAAAGTTATGGCCGAAATAGAGGATTAAAAGCAGTCGATACGATTCACGGACTGGAGAGAGGATATGGTGAGTGTATTTGTATAGCATGAGCAGGAAGAGACGCAGACAGGCTTGGATACTCTCAATGGATCCACCTGGATGTCCAAAGAGACCAAATGAGGCCACAATTTTGGACTTTGCATCAGAGAAGGAATGAGATTGTGTTGTTTTCATGTATTTTTCTCTCTTTTCATCTCTCTCACGTATTCAATACACAGCTGAAGGTCAGATTAATTTGTTTTCCTCGTGGAACATTTTCGAATTGTCTTGCTTTTAAGCCAAGTCCTTGACATATAAACTACCTGAATACTTTAAATGCTGCCGCATCATCTAGTGAAGGATAAATTCAAGGTCATTTTAGATGAATAGGAGCTATCAAAACAAAATCAAAACACAAAACCATCATGACTCGGAAATGAATGTAGACAGCTCACATTAATCCGATCAAAATGGCAAAACCTTTAAAAAATTGCCTCTTGAAGCATTTGAAGGAAGCACATTTTCTCATCCTTTACTATACCGGGTACAATCAGATCTAAATATCAAGAGTTATGTGGACATTTTTTGCTTTCATTCCTGCGAAAGCGCCATGTGTCAGCGTCCCAACGCTGCTTATCTCTCGCAGAGTCCCTGCTGTCTCCAGCGCAGAGGCAGAATCATCCATCAGACCAAACCCAGCTGTCCCACCACACTGATCTGCATGCAGCCTGCAGCCAAAGCAAAGCGGAGCCAAGACACACGGTGGCTGAACAGGGATCAGCCGAAACAGATAAGAGCGTCTCTTTCACCTCTTCTGAGAGTGATGCTTCTGAAGTTTCAGAAAGGGCTCACTTCAAGATAGATGATGTTGATAAAGATAGCACAGCAGAAAACAAGTAATAAATTAAAAAGGAGAAGTCAACAATTCAGCAAATTTGAAAACCTTAGGGGGCATTCACACAGGATGAGTTCTTTTTTAATTGTTTTTATTTAAATAGCCAATTAATTTACGCAAATGCCATGAATCTTAATTTCTACTTGCTAGTCGGATATTGATAGTGTTATATTTTAGTAATATTAGTATTTACAGAAAAGAGAGAAAATGTCCACTTTAAATCTGTACAGTACTGTTTGCAGTCTCTAAAAAATGTTTATGTTTATAAAACAAGTTATTTATGCTCACAAATCTGCATTTATTTGATTAAAAAATACTGTAAAGCACTAATATTTTGAAATATTATTCTAATTTACTGCATTCTATTTTAATATATTTAAAAAGGCAATTTATTCCTGTGGGTGCAAATTTGAATTTTCAGCAACCATTACTCCAGTTTACTCAGTGTCACATGATCCTTCAGAAATCATTCTAATATGTACATTTGTCCCTTTTTAAACAGAATATAAGGATTCTTATACAGGATTCCTACATATATGCTGAATAAAAGTAATAGGCAGTGGCTATTTGCAATAGATGCTATTTACACTAAGTGAAAAGAAGTATTTTCTTAGCGATAATATTAGTATTTATTCTACTTAGTGCAAGTGGCTGATATTTGCACCTTAGTATTGAAGTACATTACAAATCAGTATGCAATAATAACATACTTAGTGTAAATTATCATTATTATTAAAATTATTAAATGGATGCCGCCTTATCAGGACAATAAAGCCATCCCTATGCTTACCTCTAACCCTAACCGATAAACACCCGTGAGGCACTTTATTTTACACTTTTTGATTACTTCCTTCATTTTATTGAAAATAAATGGCTTTCTGATCTGATATGTGATGTAAAAAGGAAGAAGAACGTGCTTAAATACGTAACAGTGACTTTTTGACGCGATCGACCCGAATTCGAAACCACCTTTTGTCGAACTCGGGTCGATCGCATCAAAAAGTCACTGTTATGCATTTTACCACCTCCGCTACTGGAACCCTTGTTCAACAGGCGTCTTCTGTCATGTTGACAAGCAAAACCCAACGCTATCTCACAACCAATTCGTATGTATTTTACGAGGTGGCTAATTTATATGAATTCGTACCTCACTCGTACGATTTTGTATGAATTGTCTAGACAAACGTCTTTCCGATTTGATGTGATGTGAAAAGAAAGAACGGGTTTGGCAAAAGGCGGATTCGAACTCGGGTCGACTGCATCAAAAAGTCACTGTTACACGTTTTACCACCTCCACTTCTGGAAACCTCGTTCAACAGACGTCTTTTGTAATGTTGACAAGCCCAACCCAACGCTATCTCACAACCAGTTTGCATGTATTTTATGAGGTGGCTAATTCGTACGAATTCGTACCTCACTTGTACAATTTCGTACTATTTGTCTAGACAAATGGCTTTCGGATCTGATATGTGATGTGAAAAGGGAGAAGAACGAGTTTTGAAAAATGTGGATTCCAACTCGGGTCGATCGTGTCAAAAAGTCACTTTTACGCGTTTTACCACCTCTGCTATTGGTACACTCGTTCAACAGGCGTCTTTTGTAATGTTTTCAAGCCCAACCCAACGCTATATTACAACCAATTTGTATGTATTTTATGAGGTAGAGTACCTCACTCATACGATTTTGTATGATTTGTCCAGACCCTAGTGACGGGTAGGATTAGGGGCGGGGTTAGGGGTAGGTCATTCGTATGAGGAACTTGTAAAATACGTACAATATAGCAAAATTCTTTCACTTTTGTACGAGTGAGGTTGTATGAATTAGCTACCTTGTAAAATATGTACGAACTGCCACGAGATTGGTTTGCCCAACTACACGTTCGTGGGGGGAGCTACTGTAAATAGCCTCTGCCAACAACGTGATTAATTACCTGTTGAACAGAGATGTACATCTGATAAAAATTAATTTTGTGCATGTTTAAGAGCACACTATTGCTAACAGACAGCTAAAAGCCATAAACTCCTAAATGCATCCCGTGTGAACGTCCCCTTAGCTGTCATGTTTGGATAACAAGCTCAGGTCATATTACAACAGAGACTACAATGGAAGGTTTGAGAAAATTCTGAGACAAATTCTAAGGTCCACAAATCATATGGAGTCCAGACATTTGAGTGCTGAGAACTGTCCGCCTGCTGCAGTTCCCTGATACAATTTTCCCTGTGAACAGCTGTATCACGCGAGACTCAGTGACCTCATCCTCATGAGAACCGCATCCATCACTAAGGCTAGAAAACACGATTTTTTGCTATGTTTGCTTAACTATTTATATTCTTATATTTACACTAGTTCTTTATTTTATAGAAAGCAAGAACAACGTCCCATATTCAGTACTATTTCTGCTGACACAAACATTAACAACCTGTGGTAAACTAACAATAGTGGGTTCCTGACAGAATAAAAACATTTACAACAAATCTATGTGGTCCTGGGCACAATTCACTTATAAACCTAGGTTAACCTAGGGTAATTTGCATATTTCTATGGTCAATAACAACTGGACGAATATATCTCTGTTTGTATGATTTTACTGCTTGTCCATCTGAGACAGTTTTGACAAGAAAGATTCTTCTAGCTGTTTTAAGTCACTTCAAATCTACAAAAGCAAAACAACAGCCATCACCGCTCAATCGTTTGACCATTTGTTTGACAGTTGTTGCACATTTAGTCATTTTTCTACCTAACACTGAAACTAAACAGCGTGCGAAAGTTTCTACAAGTTTACTGATTTTCAACAGGCTTTGTGTTGCTACAATGTTGGTAGTACAATTAAATGAACAATTTGTATTGTTTTTCCATATTTCTCCCTCAGCTTAAAAGTCTGCTGGATGACATAAAACGCATCATCCGGCGAATTTCCGACAGCTCCAGGACATTTGTGAAAACTACAGATTGTACTTCCTAACACAGAAGTTACTTTCAAACCAAGGTGCTTTCACGGTGAATTCTTGTGAACTTTCGCCCTCACGTGAAAATCCCATGGAATCCTATTAAAATGACTAACCCTAACCCACGAAAATTCACCATTTAGCATATTATTGGTTGTCTATTGTAAACAACTCTAGCAATTAACTATTTCATGTTATACTTTTGGTACATTAAAAGAGATGCTAGCCCAGGGTTAAAAAGTAGTGCTAACAATACAACTGCGAAACGCCACTTTACCGGGGATTAATTAGTGCCCTTGAACCAAGACTAACAAGATGATAACCCAGGGTTAAGTGCAGCGTGAAAAGCCCTGTGGAGCAGAATCTCTGAAGAGTATATTGGAGCTGCTTTTTGAAGGCTGTGGGAAAAGGGAGACCTCCAGGCTGGCTGAAATGAGACGTCTGTGGGCTCACATCTCGAGGCACTCTCAGTGACAGAACAATAAAGCGTCTCTTTTTGCAAGAACCAAACAAAAACAACTGAAAAATCAACAAGCTCTGTCAAAAAAGGAACCAGCTGAAGCTCCTTTGCCCACACAAGTTCTGCAGTGATGTATCATGTGGTAGTCTCTGTATACTGCAAACGCAAATACACAACTGTAGCCTATTGTGACTAGTCTCTCTCTGTGATGACATACAGTTGCCTTTCCAGGAAACAAAAGGAAACCATCTGATGTTGCTCATACTAGAATAGAACATTTACAGTCTTGACTGCTCAGTAATAATTGACTAGACAAAATGTATTATGGCTAAGGCGGCTAATCAAAGGTTAAGCTGTAAGGAGGTGCTGTAGCGTGAAATGCTTCGTTCTGACAGGCCAACAGGTGAGCTGGACAGAGCTGAAGCGGAGTGTAATGTACTTAATGATATCCTGACTGGACAAACAACAGTTTTTTCACTTCAGTAAAACACATATGTGACTCTCAGTAAATCGGTTTAGCATTCAGACCAAAACTGTACCGCATGACTACATCAATGAGCACATAAAGCTACCAAGAAATTGGTTTCATGCAATGTTTTCCAGTCAAAGTGAAGTCTGAAAGGTCAATGGCCGAAGGGTTGCAATAGTTAAGTTTAAGCTGTCATTCCAGTCCAAAAGGACGGTCAGGAAGTTGCTGAGGAAGCATGGTAATGATTAAATAATTCACCAGGTAAGTGCCCCAAATGTCCTACACACTGAAGGTCTACGTGTGGAAAAGCAGGTGAATGTGAAAATCCGAGAGCTTTCTGACCCTGCATAGACAGCAATGCAAATGACACGTTCAAGGCCCAGAAAGATAGTAAGGACATTGTTAAAACAGTCTTGGTGACATCATTGGTTCAACCGTATTTTATGAAGCTACTCTCATAAACAAGCAGTGGAGACTGACACAGAAGACAAGAAATTGAATGAAGTAGTTATTTTTGTTTTCTTTGCGCACAAAAAGCATTCTTGTAGCTTTATAATATTACGATTGAACCACTGATGTCACATAGACTATTTTAATGATGTCCTTACTACCTTTCTGAGTCTTGAACGTGTCAGTTGTGTTGCTGTCTATGCAGGGTCAGAAAGCTCTCGGATTTCATAGAAAAATTCTTAATTTGTGTTCAGAAGATGAACGAAGGTCTTAAAGGTTTGGAACAACATGAACTATCCCTTTAAGAATATTACACTAAGTGAAGATGTCGGTGAAGATATTGCATATACTCACACTTTATCTGTGTACGTGGGTGGGGGAGCCTTGCGTGCTGTGATAAGGACGATGGTGAAGATGGTGATGAGGAAGAGCGCCAGCACAGCTCCCATCACGGCCCCAGCAATAGCCATGGAGGATGTCATCTGCTTCTGAGACATGTCTGAAAGGCACCGCAACACAGTGAGCAAAAACAAAAGCTAATTAATAAATAAACACAGCCAGCGAAACTGGAGGTACATCAAGTTCCACTAAAATTATCTTCAGCGTGTTACAAGACAAGACAAAACCACTGCTGATCTTGGCAGTGAACAGATAAATGCCACAAATGATAACAAAAAGCACAGAACAGCAAAGCAAAGCCTGTTAAAGTAACTCACAACTGTATGTAACACGCTTAAACTCAGCATGTGTGGATGTAGATTGTAAAAGACAAACAACAAAACAGCAAGAGACTACAAGACAGCTCAGTTAAATAAAGATGTGAATAAAGATGTGACAACCCCAACAGTGAAGACAGAGTCAGCAAAAACCAAAAGCTCATGCAGCCAGAACAGTGAAAAATTAGATAGATAGATAGATAGATAGATAGATAGATAGATAGATAGATAGATAGACAGATAGATAGATACATTTGCCTTTATTTACACATAAATTATTAAAATTTACTTGTTATAAATTTACAATTTACATAAGAAGAAAAATTGTGGAAGGTAACAGCTTGATTTGAGAGAAAATATGTTAAATACAGCTTTTTCTCTTCTTATTAAGATTATTATTATTAAGGGTTCACGCGTGTAGCGCTGAAACCCTATTGTAATTGTTAAAATGGCCAAGGATCAGCAATCTCCACGTAAAAATGATCGGGCAGATCAAACCGTAAGTCCTAGAGACTTGAAACTTTAAGGGATGGTAGTACTCACACCGTCTGCAACTTCACCAAGGCTCGCCCCAATCGACCTGACAGGGGCACTGCAGCGATCAAACGTACAAAATCGCTCGTAACTCCTAAACCCCTGTTCGCAGGTTCAAGTGTCTTATGTCATTGGAATCCTTGGTTCAAGCCACACAAAATGCCTCAGTCGATCGTGAGCCTGGTGAAATTTTTGGGTATTTTGGATTTTTTGAAAACCTTGCGTTTTTAAAAACTAGTTTTTGAGAAAAAGTCCTAGGTTTTTCGCCTGAACTGAACTAAAGCAGTGCAAGAACAATCTCTGGACAGTGAATAAACACACACACACAAAAAAAAAACTAAACAAAACAAAAAAACATAAAAATGGCCATAACTACGCACTCATTTGTCCTATTGACATGAAAATCGGTACGCACTGTCTTGACCCAAACTATAAGGACATTTGGGTATTTCAAAAAACATGGCCGCCATAGGACAATGAACTTTGAACACCTATTAGACAAGGTTAACAGAGGTCAATTGGAACGAAACTTGGTGAGCCTGTTTGACTCACAACCCTAAAAGTCTCTGAGAAATTTTAAAGAAATCGGAACTGGGGGGGTGATGTCACATTTTTTAAGGGCTTAAATGATTGTATATCGTTGCCCGGTTTTTCACACAATATTTGTATCATACAATAGACCTCCTCATTTCTAACAACTTTGCCTCTGGAACCACTGCTGTCAATCAAACCATTTTTTAAATGATGGAGAAAATGTAAAGAAACCTACTTTTGCGAACTAGTCCCAGGTAGTTTTCACAAAACCTGGTAGGCACATGTGACGCAACGCAAAGTTTTAGGGAGAACGGACAACAGCTGGCCCTACAACGCTGAAAAAACCCCATCATATTTCTATGGCAAATTACCTGTATTTGCCAAAAATGCTTCTTCAAATCATTGGTGGTTATAGGCTTGCTAAAAAATGTTATGTCTTTTCATATGTGCTTAAATGTCTTTGTCTTTCTAATTTTCAGTTAAAATAACAGTTATTAATCGACTGCTATTAAGATATTGTTTTGGCATTTCAACTTGACCCCCACATTCATGTTACACAAGACTTTGTGTAACATGAATATGGGTGTCAAGTTTAAATGTGCAAAAAAAAGTTGATTATGAATTGCTGTTTTCTCCCCATTTTACTCTCATTTTGACACATGAATAATGCCAGTGAATAAATCAGTATTTTACAGTGCACATCCTCTGTCTGATTTAATGTTATAGTATTTATTAATCAAGAGTCTGAGAGAATGAGAGCTAGCTGTTTGTTTTTACGGCAAGTCAGGTGGATGGGAGGGTTGTGCAGAGGTTGGCAGGGGCAAGCTGTAGTCAGCCAGCTCTAAGGCTCAGTAATTAGGACCCCATGCTGCCCTCCTTTAAAGCCTGCTGTTACTGTCTTTCCCACCCCGCCGTGCTCTTATGCTTTGCTGCACTCCTTCCTCCAGCTTTCCCTTCCACTCTCTTTCTCTGTCATTACAACCTCCTCTCTCGTTCGCTTTTACGGTGAGTTTCACACTCTTGCGCAACTTCATTTAGCAAGTACACCAGAATCAATGAGGTTTCTAGCTCATTATCCCCACAACGGGACTCCTGTAAAAGGATTACATCCATTAATTAAGATTAATTAAACTCAAAGAACGCCCTTTTGGATGATCAACAAAAAGGGTGGAACAACACCACCGCATTACTCAACTTTTGCCACCTGACTCATGGCATGAAACTCCATTTGCGGTCATTGACCAAGAAAAAAAAATGTGTTTAGCAATGTGCCTTGTTTGTATTTTTTCCTTAACACAAATCAATTGAACGTATTATTGAGTGTTTTCCCTTAAGGTTTTATGGTCAAGAACCCAATAATTACCACAGTACTGTTACTGTTAGCTCACCTCTGCTCTCACAGGACAACAGAACAGGATGTTCAGTCACAAGTCATTCAATAGTGATCGTTTAAGTGTAGCAAGCGGTAAATATTTGGCCTGCTGAGCACACGTCCGGCTCACGAGGGGCCTGACAGAAGCTGGCACTGGAAGAATAAAGACAGTGAGAGCAGGAGGTCGAGAGTGTAAGGTGTCAGGAGGAGAGGGGATTGTGGCTAAAAACAAGCTGTGATGGAGAATGCTAGCAAAAAGTTTGGCACGGAATTGGAGGTTTGGCAAAGTGGTTATTCAACCACGCTTGTGACAGATCTTTGCACAGCAAGCCCATACGGCAAAATCAGAAGGCAGTGTAGTAAAAATACAATTTCTGCAGCCTGTGAAGAGTTAAAACGAAGTAATTCCTGTGCCACTAGTGCTGGGAGATATGGCTAAAAACATTTTAACAACATTTTTTACCCACATTTTATTTAATATTGATTTTTCATTACCATAGTTTTCATTTTATACCATTAGGGGGGAAGGAAATGGGTATGTGAAACATGGTCATAACCAGGGTTATGGATTATTTTATCAGTTGTTCATTATTCATGGCACAATGTATAGAGAGTTTTCTTGACGCATCATCAATCGGCCATATTGGCGGCACAGAACGTAAACAATGCCACTGAACCAAAAAAAAACTCGCATATTTTGCTGATTATTACTGCTGAAAATGGTCAGTTATTTTATTTTATATACATATTTTGGGCTGTACTAATCGGTTGGACCGGGAAAACATTTGGAGTGCTATAGACTGCCAAAAGTTATAACAAATCAAGGAGAAGAGTGCAAAACTGTCTGAGGAACAAAAGGCATTTGTGGTTGGCCAAACTGAGCCAGAATTTCCAGAGCAAGAATCTTGACAATATTCGTGTTTGTTCTTAATAGTTTCAGTCAGGTAGGTGAAATATTAAGCTAATATCTTAATACCGCTCGCATGCATCTTTACCACCTTTTAACTGTAGTTTGTCAAAATATTGTGCCCTTTTTTCCTTACTTAGTACTTCTCTATTTGATCAAGCAGCTTCCACACATTTTTTCCCCGTAGTTTAGACAGCATAAATGAGCAGAACACCATATTCAGTAGTACATTAACCGTGCAATCCATGCTGTTGTTTACATCCCAGTATCGTCAGTATGGCCGCGCATCCGGGTAACTGACCAAATTGTGACATAAGTAGCCCACAAACTCTATATTACTGCTATCGTTTTCATTAATAACCATTACTATATAGATTATAACTTTGTCTAGTGGTTTTACGAATCTTTTTAGCATGACTTTGTGAAAATGTAACTAACGTTACCACACTGAATGAAACAGAAAAGACGTCTTTATGGCTAGTGTTTGCCTATTTCATTTCATTCTGTAACCTACTTGTTCTGCAGATCTGTGTACTAATGTTAAATGCTACTGGTTTTGATAGCGTTGATAACGCTTCTGACAGATAATATCATGATGTTTTTAGTTTGCCTTACCGAATGTGGTATCCTGCTGTCAACCAACGTATGTGTGTTTTTTTTGATAACTGTCAGTGTAAGTGCCGTCGATGCAGTGTTGCCAGTTATTGCTATAAAAACAAATAAAAACCGAAAAATAAATAATACATTAAACGAAATTAGTTTAAATATTTTGCAAATAAGATAAGATAACGATATCGCTAGCATTGACTGCAACTTCCCACTTTATTAAGTTTCTAAGGTTCGAATTAAGTGGAAAAGAGATGTCCAAAGACGCTAATAATAGATGGATCTGGCAACACGCTGCGCCCACGCCCTCACTCACAACTCTCCAACAAGCTTCGTTTACTCCGTCAGCATCTCGCACTGATCTTTTTCATACCATAGACGCTAAACATTTTTAAAAGCTGTTTAACCTTAATTATACATGCAGACACTCATATGAAATTAGTCATTCAGAGAACAATTTTTATTTTGAACATGAAAAATTTACCGAGATCTGGACCTCTGTGACCACGATGTGGGATACATTTCTTTTCCTTATAATGGTATGAAATAAATACTGTGATTAATATTTGTTTGTTATACCTCGAGAATATACAAAATATAATGGTAATCTCCACAAATTGTACATTTTATGGGTCTGGCTTCCGGTCTCATCTGCGTCCAAATATTTTTAGCTGTGGAAAAAAGTTTGTTTTGCTGCTTGATATTGCAAATTGGTGTGTCTTACCATATTATGTTAATATATTATCTTAATTATGAACAGTTTTACAGTTTACCGCACGTTGTTATTGTTCTCATTACTTCTCTATAGCGGCTAATGAACCGAAAGTCTCACCCATATGCTGCGTTCACGCCATTACCATAATTTCGAGATGACAACATGTGACGTTTTACTCGGAGCTGTTCA
>JAHKKF010519642.1:16534-36275 GCA_019740295.1 Labeo calbasu | reverse complement strand
GTAAAGAAATTATGTTTTTTGAGGAAAACATTTCAGGATTTTTCTCCATATAATGGACTGCTATGGTGCCCTGAGTTTGAACTTCCAAAATGCAGTTTGAATGCGGCTTCAAACGATCCCAAATGCAGTTGTAAATGATCCCAGCCGAGGAAGAAGGGTCTTTACTAATGAAACGATCAGTTATTTTCATAAAAATAATACAATTTATATACTTTTTAATGTTAAATGCTCATCTTGTCTTGCTCTTCCCGACCTCTGTTTTTGTTCCGGTTCGTGACAGTTAGGGTATATCGAAAAACTCCCATCTCACGTTCTCCCTCAACTTCAAAATTGTCCTAGGCTGGGATCGTTTACAACTGCATTTGGGATCGTTTAAAGCCACATTTAAACTGCATTTTGGAAGTTCAAACTCGGGGCACCATAGCAGTCCATTATATGGAGAAAAATCCTGAAATGTTTTCCTCAAAAAACAATTTCCTTACGACTGAAGAAAGACATGAACATCTTGGATGAAAAGGGGGTGAGTACATTATCTGTAAATTATTGTTCTGGAAGTGGACTTCTCCTTTAATTTTTAAGAGTGCAACAACTATTAGCAGGCTGTGCATTAATCGTTTCATGCAACATGTATACAGGGGAGGAGTGCTTGACGATGGCTGTGAAGACACGTTGCCAGAACCAGTTGAAGCGGAGGAGGAGTCGCAGCGACCGTATGGCCAGCCGGGCGAGAGCCCGCAGGACTACGCCGGCCAGAACCAGCCGAGTGGAGCAGAGCAGCGGCCTCTGTGAGATTCACTTTCTCCCCCTGGTTGTGGGAGTGAAAGATAGCAACCGAACCCAATACCTGCGTTGTGTAGGTGAGTCAATGAATTCTGAAATTCAACAGGTTTAATTATCTCTGAAAGGTCAATTACAAATGCTTAGGAAGAGAAAGCAATAGAAGCGCAATTCACAATTAGGACAGGACAGAAATGCTGTATGTGATTTTAACTTCAGCCACATGCCTCTGCTCCAAAAACGCACCCTTTAAAGCAGGGCCGCTTCCTCCGAAGAGGTAAGGGAGGCAGTGTCTCCTGAAAAAAATTGGATAATATAAAAATAACGCAAACATTATAAAACATGACATAAAAAGGGATATAAATCACTCGTTTTTCTAAAGAAACATTGTCCAAACTTGAGCCCACTGAGTTTTAAGAGACCCCCTAAAATGTGCTGTGAGTTTGGTGGAGGAAAGTCGTGTGAGAGAGGGCAATGTCTCCAGCGA
Organism: Labeo calbasu; assembly: GCA_019740295.1. NCBI lineage: Eukaryota > Metazoa > Chordata > Actinopteri > Cypriniformes > Cyprinidae > Labeo > Labeo calbasu. Next base: position 35,011 of record JAHKKF010519642.1, on the reverse strand, counting down.
GATATGATTGGATATGACTGGTTATGATCGGCTGTAATTGGTTCATGTGATAAATCCCGCCCCTTGTATTTGTGTGCGTTCCGTATTCACCAATCATTCTAAATGAACAATATAATGGTGTTAATGGGAAGACTAATAAAAAAATAAGTAAACAACTCGCACACATCAACATACTTCAAATGGCCTGAAAACATGATCTGTGGGTTTTTTAAGTGAGCAATCAACTTGTTGAAATTAAAGGTACGTCTTTGCCTCTGTGATCAATATTTTCTGAGCTGTGATGACCCAAAAATAAGAACAGCTGAACATCAGTTCATGAATAAAATATATAGTTGTTTAAATAAAATGTTACTGCCTTGAGTTATTATTTTGGAATGAATGTAAATTGGATGAGTCAAAAAAACAAAATAAAAACGCAAATATAAAATATGACAAAAAAAAGCATATAACTCACTCGTTTTCCTAAAGAAACAAGTATGCAGTGAGTTTGGTGGGGTAATTGTGAATGAATGGGGGAAAGTCATATGAGTGGAGGCAATGCCATCATCGAAATATGACTGGATATGACTGGTTATGATCGGCTGTGATTGATTTATGTGATAAATCCCACCTCTTGTGTTCATGCACTTTCTGTGTTCGCAAATCAGTCTAAATGAACGATATAATGGTGTTAATGGGAAGACTATTAAAAAAAAGTAAGTAAACAACTTACGTCACCACTCTGTCAGGTCAAAATTGAACTTCAAATGGCCTGAAAACAGGTCATTTGGCCATAGTTGTTGCACCTTCACGTCTCTGAACAATATTTTTTAAGCTTTGATGACTGATGATCTGAAAATAAGTTTATTATGAGCAGCTGAACATTAGTTAATGCATAAATATACAGTTTAAATTAAATGTTGTTTAAACTTACTGCCTTAAATTATTTTGGAATAAATGTAGAATGCTTAAAAACACTAAACTGATAAGATTTTAATAAACAGAATAGCCTATTAATTACACTGTTAATGTTAAAATACAATATAGACTTTTATTCTGGGAGTGTAAGTAATGTGTATTTAAAGAAAATGTGACTGGGACATGAATTTACATTTTATCAATAAATAAATAAATTAAATAAATAAATTAATTAAATGTAAAAATGTGAGGACTTTGCGGCCTAGTTTCAGAACTCCACTGCTTCGAAAGACATTTCGGTCAACCATTTCATTTTTTCTACATTTTTGTTGTTGCAGTCACAACGAAAGGTGTGATATATAAAACAAATATTTTAGTCAAGTATGCACTTATTTACAATACATATAATTTTTTAAAGGTGTGTTTAAGCCATGTTGAAATTACCATAAGTATGAGTAAAAAAGTTTACATGCTTGTGTAATTCGTAATTACAACATTGTAATTTTCTGAGAGCCATTTGTACCACCAGACCACTGCAACATGACATTGAAAAACTAAAATATAGTTAAGCAGTTATTCAGTAATACTTGTTTGTAATCCTATAACTGACTAATGATAATGGAAAAAAATTCCACAAATAAAAGACAAATACAGTTTTTAATGCAACTACAGCAGAGTTGAATAACTATCTAATATTCTGCTAAATAAATGATACATTTACTGAGGCATTTGCATAACGATTGTTACTTTATGAATTATGGTTGTCTATAGATTGCTCAAATTACAGATTTAATATGCCATTAATTGTGCTGCCACAAAAATGCAAAATGGTCATTGCCTTTAGTAAATAGTGATGTATGAAGCACAACTTGCACAGAATTCAAACCAAGCAGCTTTCTGTTAGTCAAAGTGCCAAATTTACATTAATTTGTCAAATTTGTGTGGATTTTTTTCATCCTTTAGGGTCATTCACAACTGCACAGATTCCTGCTGAAAATTTGACTGAAAACCATTTTGTTACATCAAAATAAGACTTAAAATGGCATGAAAACATGATCTGTGGGAGTTTTAGTGAGTAATCAGCTTGGTGAAATTTAAAGTAAATCCACGTGTCTGTGACCAATCTTTACCGAGCTTTGATGACTGATGATCCGAAAAATTCAAAAATAGTTAGAAGTTAACTATTAAAAAGAATAGCTGAACATAGGTTCACAAATAAAATATATTGTTTAAAACATTTTTCTTAATTTTCTTTTTCTGATAGTGTAAATAATGTTATTTAACCAAGAAAATGTGACTGGGACATGGATTTACATTTGATAAATAAATTAATTAATCAAAAAAACATTGAGGACTTTGCCTCCTCATTTCAGAACATCACAGCTCACCACTGCAAAGCATAATATTTAGTTAACCATGTCATGTTTGGGTCTGAAAATGACTGAAATGAAACCATGCTGAGATTCTTCTCTACTAATTCTTAATGCTGCTTACCTCAAACCTAATACAAGTAATGTGGCTATTGCTGTAGATCACCCAGACTTTGCTAGATGCCCGCAGCCTTTGCCACTGACCAGCCCTAGCACGCCCATCTCCAGCTGTGAGCTCAATAAAAACACCCGCCGGTGCCATCAGCAGCGCCTGGCCACACACCTGTCCTGCCGCCTCTACCAGACCTGTGATCATGCTGTTCTCCTGTCAGGTACAAAAACATTGACTCAAAGAACTCGTTTGTATGATCTGACCAACTGACGTTTGAAATGCTGGACGAATACTTATCAGCTGTCTCAGGTATGCTGCTCCTACATAACCTTTAACCTGTGCATGTGCAGGTGGCTGGCAGGAGCAGATAACATACCAGCAACATGTGAAGAACCTGCAGCTCTTCTACCAGATGCTAAGGAACAACGGCTTCCATAAGGACCACATAAAGACGTTCTTTGCTGGGAACGGACAGGTAGCAGGTTAGAGGACATTTCAAGTCATTATCAAGTCATTTCAAGTTAATGCACTCTTTATATTCAGATTCAAAAACTGTTGTTATTTCCACAGTTAAAGAGACTGAGGGGATGTACCCAGCCATAGAGAAAGACGTGATCAGGAATCACATTTCCTACATCTGCAGAAAGCAGCACTGCGTGGATTCTCTGGTTCTGTACCTGAACAGCCCCACACGCAACGACGGCACCATGCTGCTCTGGGACCGCAACAACAACGGCATTGTGAGTGTGTGCGTCTGACGTTCTGATGGTCATGTTGTGGTCAGTGCTGCACTAGGACTGGATACACTTAAGTTAATGTTCAAAATTTTAGTGTTATGGAAACCATGAACACAATTACTATCTACCTTTTTCTTCCCATAAGAGTGGGCGGGGCCATTTGTAAATTTTATGGGTGTGGCTTCCGGTCTCATCAGTGTCCAGCTATTTTTAGCTGTACAAAACCGCTTATTTTGCTGCTTGATGTTGCATATTGGTGTGTCTTACCATATTATTTTAATGTATTATCTTAATTATGAGCAAAATGGTTTGTAGTGCAAACAGTTTACTGAAAGTTGTTATTCTTCTCATTATTTCGCTATAGCGGATAATAAAGCAGAAGTCTCACACATAGGCTTACTTCCGAGTTGAGGACAAAGGTGGACGGAGTGCAACAATGTCCGCCCACTTTTCAGCTAATTTCACAATGCTAAAGCCAGTTATTCTACTTTGAAAATGTGCATTCCGTGTCGGAATGTCTGTTTTTGTTTTGATCTATGATTCCGGCCATTGCCAGTTCAACCAATGGTATTTCGAAAAACCTGGGTTGCCATTTGGTGGAAAAAAACAGCATCTTGAAGCCATGGAAGGCAGCAAACGAACTGGCTTGGAAATCATAGATTTTACCCAACCTAAAAAGCTTTGACATCCATCTAAAAAGCTCTAAGACCAGAGACATTAAAACGTGGATAAATCAACTCATAAACTTGTAGTGTAAGGCTCATCGCCCCCAATGTCAGCTGCGGTCGTTCCCATTTCATGTCCTCAATCTGGCAACCCGCGTGAGCGTCGTGTCTGAGGGGGCGGCGGCGGCGGCGGGAGAGACAATATTTTGAATTTGGACTGCAGTACCCATTTCAACCACTAACTGTTAATATTACATACTGCACATATACATAATTCATTAAAACATTACAAATGACAAATACAAAAGTTATTATATATAAAAATTTGGAAAAAAACACTCCTATGAAGCACTGTGAATGACAATTGAGTCAAAAGTAATAATACAAAATGATTAAATTTGACATTTTATTATAAAGTTTTAATCACAATGAAATAAAATGAAGTACAACACTGATTTAAAACATTGAAACAACCGATTTGTTGGTATATTTTAAAATATTCAACAAATACAAGTGCATTTCTGACAAAAGTGTGCTTTTTTTAATTAATACTTTTTATTCAGCAAAGATCCATTAAATTGATCAAAAGTGTCATAAAAAAGATGTTACAAAATATTTATATTTTAAATATATTTTGATTTTTTCAACTTAACAGTAAGTCTCTTTTGCTCGTCAAGCCTGCATGTATTTGATCCAAAGTACAGCAGTTTTGAAATATTTCTGAATATTTTAAAATAACTGTTTTCTATATTTTAAAATGTCATTTATTCCTGTGATTAAAGCTAAATTTTCAGCATCATTACTCCAGTCTGTCACATGATCCTTCAGAAATCATTCTAATATGCTGATTTGCTGTTCAATAAACATTTATTATTATTATTATTATCATCATTATTATCATCAATATTTATAGCAGTTTTTTATAACAATTTTTTTCATGATTCTTTGATGAATAGAAAGATTCAAAAATCAGCATTTATCTGAAATAAAAAGCTTTTGTAGCTTTATACATTATACATCCAAGAGCTTGGAGTCAGTATAATTTTTTGGGGGGTGGGGGAAATTGTACAAATTATTACTTTTATTTAGCAAGAATGCTTTAATTTGATCAAAAGTGATGATAAAGACATTTATAATGTTACAAAAGATTTCTATGTCAGATAAATGCTGTTTTTCTGAACTTTCTATTCATCGAAGAAACCTGAAAAAAATTCCACGCAGCTGTTTTCAAAATAATATATTTTTTTGCAGCAAATCAGAATATTACAATTATTTCTGAAGAATCATGTGACTGGAGTAATTACGCAAAAAAAAAAAAAAACGCTTTAAAAATCTCAAGAATAAATGATATTTGAAATGAAAATTTAAATAGTTATTTTAAATAGTAAAAATATTTCAAAATTTTACTATTTTTACCGTACTTTGGATCAAATAAATGCAGGATTGCTGGGCAGAAGAGACTTCTTTAAAAAAAAAAAAAAACTATTAAAAATCTTACTGTCCAAAAACTTTTGACTGGTAGTGTACATCAAAGAATCCTGAAAAAAATGTACCATGGTTGCCAAAAAATATTAAGCAGCACACAGAAATGTTTCTTCAGAACAAAATCATGATATTAGAATGATTTCTGAAGGATCATGTGACACTGAAGACGATGATGCTGAAAATTCAGCTTGGCATCACAAATAAATTACATTTTAAAAACAGTAGTTGTTTTATATTGTCATAATTAGTAATAGTGTGGTTTTTTTAACTACTGTATTTTATATCTTATTTTCCTCCCTTTAAGTATATGAGAGCAGTTTGTTTAGGTTTAATATTGTCATTTGAAGTGCTGGGAAGCTAGAGATATTTTGGCATGTGGTAATAGCAGCTTCTTTGAATGGTGGATCTTTCTTTCTGGACTACGTTTACTGTAGTACTTCACTCAGAATTCAGCTGTTAAACACAAAGGTTAATCTCAGGCATCACAGTAGGTCAGTTTTAAAAGGCGTATACATTACCATTAAACAAAATCTATTTATCTAGGGTCTAGATTTTTACTTCTGGAACCCAACTGTTTTGAAAACCACTTGGTTTTTTGGAAATATTTTAGTTCAGTGGATTTTGTAACAGGATTATATTTTCACAGTCAGGCCTACGGTGTTGTGAAAGTGCTGAAGTAGATTTGTTATAAATATGGGGGTTCCAGGAATCACAGAGAGGACAGATGAACAAGAAGAGTTTAGGAATTCCTTATCTTCCCGTAAATGAATCCAGTGTGTTTTCCCAAGCCCACCACTTCAAAGAGCCCACTAACCAAAGGATAAAAGTATTACACTATGGAAGCTGACTCTCATTTGGTTTCATTTCTTGGAAGGGATGAATCTGCAGACACTTTGCACTGTGGTGGTTCTTATCTTATGAGTGCATGGAGTATTTTTAGAGCTGCTAATGAGAACACCACCTGTACTGCAAACATCCAAGAGGGGATGCTTTGTCAAAACGTATTCCCCTAATGCACATGGACAACCCAGAGCAGACTCTCCACTTAACAAGAAACATGAGAGATATTAGATCAAATTTCGTAGAGAAATAGCACAATCTTAAGCCCTCAATCTTATTAAGCAACACAGACAGCTCCTTTTATCAACTCACAACAGACCAGCCATCCACCTCGTGCCTCTTTCATCTATCATTAACGCAATCGTTCCAGCAACTGTGCACGCATTTAATGATATTGCTTTTATAAAGTACACTCCCGATGCTCCACCAAAATCCCACAATCCTTTGCAAAAGGTAGTCAGTAATCCCGGCCATATGTTTAGAGTAGGGCAAACAGAAGGGAGCAGACTGCACAGTAAAGCCCACCCTTTCATGACAATAGGGACAGACTCTCTAGGGACAAAAGCAACAACCTGATCCCCAGACAGGGATGTAGTGACAAAGAGGGGCTTGAGAGACAAGGACCACACAGGATCAGGGCCACCAGACGCTCGGCTTCCCACAGGAAAGCTGCTCATTTCTTCTTCAAGTTGAAAGAGTACGGCTAACTGTTCATTTCAACAACTGCCATGAGTGTGAATGCCAGGACAAATGAATGTCAGCTCTTCTCTTGAAGTGCCTCAAAACAGACCACAGTCTGCACACAATCAATTGTAGGTGCACTGGATAAAATTACAAAATAATTTAGAAAAAAAAAAAAAATAAATACGTCACTCTGGAACACAAAACCAGTCGTAAATAGCATGGGTGTATTTGTTGCAATAGCCAAAAATACATTGCATGGGTCAAAATTATAGATTTTTCTTTTATGCCAAAAATCATTCAGATATTAACATCATGTTCCATGAAGATTTTGAAAATTTCTTACCATAAATATGTATATATATATAAATTTAATTTTTGATTAGTAATATGCATTGCTAAGAACTTAAAAGGTGATTTTCTCAATATTTTGATTTTTTTGCATCCTCAGATTCCAGATTTTAAAATTGTTGCATCTCGGCCAGATATTGTCCTATACATCCATACATCAATGGAAAGCTTATTTATTCAGCTTTCAGACGATGTTTAAATTTCATGTAGTGTGCGGGATCTGTATTTGAAGAATTCAGATGCAAAGGCCTCTAAATCCATCTGACGTATTTCTTTAAAATTAGCATTTCTTTCTGGCTACTCTGTAAAGGTTTCTATGTAAGTACTGGTACTTCTGATTGGGCTAAGGCTGGAATTTAGCGAGTCTGAAGTAAAAGTATTTGATAGATGTATAATATTTGTTAGGAGCATTCACTCCTCATTTTTGACCGAGATGGCTTTTAGCTTGGTTTTGCATCTGAACTCTTCATTTCTACTTGTTTCTATTCTATTTGTTTACTATTATTCTTTTTTTTATAGTATTTTAATAATTATATAATTTAATATTAATATTATATTTATAATATATAAAATATTTCTATTACAAATTAATTCTGTTTTTTTGAACCCTAGGGTTGCTCAAGAACAAGCCTAAAGTCACTGTAATGTACAGACTTTTGTGAATTACTACTATAGTAAATTGCACCTATACGTTCTATATACGATGGTTTCATGCTATGTATTTTTTTTCTCCAGGCAGATCTGAAGGAGCGTTACTCTGTGGGTGAACTGTTGGCGGATCTGGCCGGGTGCAGGGCCGGTCGGGTGCTGCTCTTTGTAGAGCAGAGCTACAGTGGAGTCCTCAGCAAGAGGCTGATGGGATCTCTCAAACACGTCAATGTCGTGCTGCTGAATGGCCTGCCCTGGGTGCACACAGCTGAGTTCTGGACCTCCCTGCAACCATCTGAGTGCCTCATAGACCACCTCAGTAAGGTGAGACTTTACAAGCTTTTAGGAACCTGGGCTGTTGGGATCACTCATTTTTTTAATTGTAAGATATCATTATTTAATGTACCTGAGCCAATATGAACTAGCTATGAACATCTCTATTAATGTTAAAAGGGGTAGTTCACTTGAAAATGAAAATCACCCCATGATTTACTCACCCTCAAGCCATCCAAGGGGTATATGACTTTCCTCTTTCAGACAAATAAATCAGTTATAAAGCTGCAAGCAGCGCTGAAAGAGCACTCGCGCCCGGGCTCACCACCACCCGGTGGCTTTAGGAAACAGCGAATGGTGGGCAATATGCATTTAAAGTGGTAAATACAGAAGGAATGTCAAAGTCATTTATATTTGCCAAACTTCCTGGACAATGCATGTTTAAGTTAGTGTAAAACAAGTAATTTCCTGTTGCCAGCAGGTGGTGGTGTGATGATAATGTAATATTGGCCTATGGATGTGTTCAGGCCAGAACTCTTATCGAATGTGTGAAGTCTGGTGGCAGATCGGACATTGTTTGGCTGAGTTACAACACCTATTCCCATGATCGAAACATCGAACTTTGTCAGGCCACCATGGACACGCCCTTTAACGAAAACTCAAGATCTTCGTAATTTAACATCGCAAAGGCCTTTAGATTAGACTGACCAAATATGATGTTGATGTCATTTAATCTCTATGAGGAGTTTGTTAGAGCACAAAACATGCCACTTCATGTTGCCAGCAGGTGGCGCTATTGCTATAACTGAATATGGGCATGAGTTGAGGACAGGACTCTTATCAAGCAGGTGAATTTTGACACGCTCTTCAATGAAAAGTCAAGGTTTTCACAATTTATTGTTACAAAGGGCTTTGTATTAGACTAAACAAATTTGGTGTTCAACCGTTTAAATCTCTAGGAGGAGTTCATTTAAATACGCCTGAAAATGGCAAAAACGTCACAAAACTTGCAGAGAAAACTCCAATTAACAGATTTCCTGTTGGGTTTCGGACTTCGTACTGGGGGACTTTTTTGTAAATACTGGTGTGTTACATGTGTCTACCGAATTTTGTACATGTATGTGAAACAGCTTGAGGAGAACTTTGTTGAAATTTTATAGGTGGTGCTATTAAGCCATTTTGCCACACACACTTCTAAAACCCATATCAGATGTACATTTTGGTGTGTGTGCATAGTTTCATGAGTTCAGGCACGTTTAGGAATCCCAAATTAGGAATTTGTGAATCCCGGTTTTTACTGTACAGGACAGATGGCAGACAGCGTGTATGGCGTTGTGTGGGTGAGCGGTTTGCTGATGTCAACGTTGTGGATTGAGTGGCCCATGGTGGCGGTGGGGTTATGGTATGGGCAGGCATATGTTATGGACAACGAACACAGGTGCATTTTATTGATGGCATTTTGAATGCACAGAGATACCGAGATAGAGTGATGAGATCATGAGGCCCACTGTTGTGCCATTCATCCACGACCATCACCTCATGTTGCAGCATGATAATGCACAGCCCCATGTTGCAAGGATCTGTAGAGGAGTGGACCAACACTCCACAGGCCACAATCAACAACCTGTTGCACTGCGTGATACTGATACTGACTGGTTGGATTATCTCGGCAAAGGAGAAGTGCTCACTAACACAGATTTAGACAGATTTGTGAACAATATGGGCCTTTTGTGTAAATAGAAAAAGTCTTAGATTTTTGAGTTCAGCTCATGAAAAATGGGGCAAAAACAAAAGTGTTGCGTTTATAATTTTGGTCAGTGTAACTCAGATACAGCAGTAGTCTGAAAGAAGAAAGTGATATACACCTAGGATGACTTGAGGATGAGTAAATCATGGGTTCATTTTCATTTTTGGGTAAACTATCCCTTTAACAAAGATGAATCAATACTGAACTGAATAATGAATAATGAACTGATCATTTTTAGTTAATGAATCACCTAATGTTAACTAATAGGTCCTTGTTTTAAAGTGTAACTGAAAATCCTAGCTGCTCTTTTCTTTGTACTAAAAATGAAAGGGGACAGAGGCAAATTCTACGTTTATGACCTACACCATAAACACAGTCTATACGACTCATGCTCTTCAGTCTGTCAAGGCTTCCTAACTGTACTGAAACACATCCAAAGCCAAAGAGTCAGTTTTGTCTGAAAATGGTCACAAGACAAATGTTGTGCTTATATGTAATTTTTGTAGCCAATATAACCTTTATATTTCAAATCTTCTGTGGAATAATTAAAATTTCTGTCTGTTTTCCACATAAAGCTATTGTATGACTTGAAGACTTCAAAAACTCTTTCTCTCTTTCCTTAATCCAACACCAGAGTTCTACGACACCCCGACTGTCTGATGCCGCTCTAGGATTGCTGAACGTGACTCTGGCCGGTGCTCCGTGTAACTCCACCCCTCCTCTCACCGAAGCCGAAATGAGGAAGGAGTACATGGGCTGCCAGAACCTCCCCACAGCTCTGTGGTACCAAAAAAGGCCCAAGACCACCAATAACAGGAATTGAGCGAACTGACAACTTCCAGGACTTTCAGAAGGACTAGAGCCAACTCTTCTGTTCCCAATATGTAATTCGGACACTCCAGTGGAGTACTTCCATGAAAAACCAACGAGTACCAACGAGTAGTCCTAGAAATATGACTTTGTATAATGCACAAACTGCAAATCCATGACCAGCGCTTTCCTCTCACAAACACACACAGACACGAAACAATCTACCTGTGTGTGCGCACTTAATTCACCCGCTGATGCACATAGACCCTGACAAGCTGTTGAGGAACGGAGACTACATAATGTGCGCTTAAGAGATCGAAAGAAGAGGCGGTAATGCAGGACAGAGAGAGAGAAAGCGTCTGACATGTCCTCACTTTGAACCTCAGTTCCCTTGCTCGTCGCTCCGCAGAAGACGTCCCGCGGGGAGCGTCCCATGCGAACTTCTCCTCTCTCCGCCTGCCGCGGGAGTTCAGCACAGGGGCATCCGCGCTCCTTTACCAGAGTGCTCTTCCGTGGGTCATCGCACAGGGCGCGCCTGGAACTGAACAATGGTGACAAGGCCACTCTGAAACACACCTCGCACTCACTTGAACATTTCAGGACAAATCTTCTTGTCCCTCCTTCAGCTCAGTAAGGGACAGGGCGGTCCAGCATGATTTAGTAATGAGAAATGTTCCCTCACCACGTCTGGACCCTAGCAGACACTGGGCTCTGCAAGCATGTATTTAAGTCAGACCTCTTATTCCACGCCGTACTAACCACACCGTCCGCAGTATTCCCTTATCTCCGCAAACATTTAATCGCCAGCCACCGATAATGTTGACAGTGACGAGAAGGTATTTCAGGCCCCACGCCAGCTCCTGTGGGAATTCATACACATTCTTCAGAAATTACAGACAGTACGACAATATTTTTCCGCAGTTCATTTGCATGCTCATTCAAAAGTTTGGGGTTAGTAAGATTTTTTTAATGTTTCTGAAATAAGTCTCAAGTCTTCAGCTGCATTTATTTAATTATAAACAGTAAAAATTAAATATTCTTACAATTTAATAACGTTTCCATTTTAAAATAATTTAATGCTTATCCTTCAGAAATCATTCTAATATGCTGATTTGGTGCTCTAAAAACATTATCAAAGTTGAAAACAGTTGTGCTTAAAATATTTTCGTGGAAACCGTGATGCTTTTTTTCAGGATTCTTTGATGAATAGAAAGTTCAAAAGAACTGCTTTTATTTCAAACAGAAATAAACAATAAGAAACTTCTTTAATGTCACTTCTGATCAATTTAATGAGTCCTTGCTAAATAAAAGTATTACTTTATTTATAAAAAACCTTACTGACCCCAAACCTTTAAACATTCATACAGACTCCCATTTGTTCATGCTTTTCTCAAAATGTCGATGTGAGTGGGCCAAAGCCCCATCAAACCCTCAGTGCATTGTAGCCAATCATTAACTCTAAGCCTAAATCATTAGATAAATATCTGTTTTTGTATAGTTCAGAAATGTGTTATCCTGTAAATATTTCTGTCATGTTCTACTTAATGAATGAATTTTAATGTCAATTGTCTTAAAGGATTATACATGCCGTTGTTTGTGTTAAACCGTAGCTGGAGTGAAAAGATGTAAATACTCTAAATAAATTAACTTTTGTACATAGTCAGGTTTGCATTTATTTACAGTTTTATTTTAAAATGAAGCACTTGAACAACTTGTGCACATCCCACAAAGAGTATAAAACACCTAGCAAATGTTTCCATGAAAGGCAGCAGCCACTCTTCATAAAGCATGTCGTTTCAAGAGTATCCAAATGCTACAGATGTTTTTTTGCCCCTCTGTATTCCAGGATATTTCTGTTGTTCATGAAAGTCCCTTAAGTCACCTTTTGAAAAGCAGTTTATCTTTTAAAATTACTTCAATGCCTTATTCATTTCAGTACATTCAAAGTATAAGTACATTTCAATTCTAAAAAGCAATAAACATTTAAGAAAAACAGAGAGAAAGGTTATATCAAACACCTCTTAAAGGGATAGTTCACCCAAAAAAGAAAATTCTGTCAGTTACTCACTTTCATGGTTCCTCTTCGGACACAAATAAAGATATTTTTGATGAAATCGAAAAGCTTTCTGACCATCCACAGACAGCAAGGGTCCCACCATGTTCAAGGTCCAGAAAAATACCAAGAACATCATATCAGTGTTACTTTTTGTTGTCACATGGATTATTTTGTTGATGTTCTTGGTACATTTCTTGGTACATAGGACCCCTGCTGTCTATGGAGGGTCAGAAAGCTCTCGGATTTCATCAAAAATATCTTAATCTGTGTTCTGAAGACGAACGAAGGTCTGACAGGTTTGAAACAACTTAAGGGTGAGTAATTAAAGACAGAATTTCATTTTTGGGTGAACTATACCTTTAAATTCAGCATGTCATTAATATAAAAAAACTGGTTTAACGTACATGGCAAGTATTTTCAGTTGAAGTATGTTCAGTTGAATCTGAAACGTGGACAAAATAGATATGATAGATTGATTGCGAAGGGGGACAGATAATTTATGTGGTTTGGTAAAGCATCCACACTTTGGTGAAAAATTTTGGCTCAGCCTAAAGAGGTCTGATGGTTTTATGAAATTATGTTTTTGGAGGAAGAAACGGAGAACACTATGTTTTACAGTGCACATGTACTACTATTACTGAATTTAAATACTATAGCATCAAAACAACCTTGCCGTACAAGAAAAGTACATGTTGTTCATTAGATTCACTATATACTTATGTAAATACAAAGTAACATGAACACCGAAACAAAGTGTGACTAAAAAGTTTGTGCCAGCATTATAATGAAAGCAGCATGACCCTGAGCATGTTACCTACAATTCCCATCTGTAGATGATTGAGATACTTCCACATCTCCTCAGTCTATGATGATAGATAGGAGAGTAAACAAAGTGTTACATGTAATATATAAAATAAACTACGTAACAGATGACTGAATATAGTCATCACGATATACTAATGCTGTTTCCTAAGCATTAAAGGGAAAATTCACCCAAAGATGAAAATTCTGTCATTATTTACCTGTGATATTTTGAGAAAATCCACTGGTTGACAACACTCGAAATCAAAACACAGTATCTCCTTTTATGTTGCACAGAAGAAAACAGTTATACAAGTTTGGAACAACACGAGAGTGAGTAACAATTTTCATTTTAGAGTGAACTAACCCTTTGGCATACTTGGAGGTACTCAATGTTTGGTTGATTTTTAATGACACCTTTCCCTGAGAAACACTCTTTGTAGTTCATTACTTTTGTGCAGTCTGGTGCCCCTGTGTCTGAGATGAACTTTGGAGCTCAATGGGCTCTTTTTACCATTTTCCTGATTGATTTCACCCATCAGCATTCATCATCGCTGCTCCATCGGCTTCAGCCACTCTGCTGTGGCTCCTGCGGTTGTTCTTCTGTGGAGACCTCTGACTCTGGGGTTTGCTGCTGTTTTAACCACATGGCTGCATACAGTCCCCCCATGGCCAGCAGCTCCTCGTGCCTACAGACAGAGAGCAGTCAGACACAACATAAGCAGACAGACCACTTGTAGAAAAGCGCACAAGAGAAATTGGAATACAAGGAAGTCGCATCTTTCTATTTAAAAAGTTTTACAATTAAAAAGTGAGTTTTACAATTAAAAAGGAGATTTCTGACTGAAAACAGCTGCCCAGGGCATTGTCAAAATGGTTGCCTAAATGGACCGGCAACCTTTCCGGGCCTTGAACTTGTCAGATGCACTGCTGACTACGCAGGGTCAGAAAGTTCTCGGATTTCATCAAAAATATCTTAATTTGTGTTCAAAAGATGAACGGAGGTCTTACGGGTTTGGAATGACATGAGGGTGAGTAATTAATGACAGAATTTTCATTTTTGGTGAACAATCCATTTAAAGGGACTTTAGAGCAGTTCAGATTCACAGGGGGTCGGAGAAGCCAAATGAAAGCTTCCCTCTGGCGCTAGAAATCACTTAAGGGCGAGGAAACTCTCAGGACCATCTCCATTCCTTTTCCTTTTAGATTGCTAAAACAGAGTTGGGAGGGTTGGTCTAAGGTCAAGTTTGATGAAGCATCAGTTACTTGGAAGTATGACATCAAAAGTGAAGCAGACGCAGTATGGGGCATTGAGCTCTGGAATGAGAGTGTTGAATATGTTCTCATCGTAATGGAAGATCACACCAGAAGTTTCAAATGGACCTGTTACCTGCATAAATTAATAACATGGCCAGTGTTTATCCTTCCCAACTGATCACATCTTTTGGTCAATAAAAATACATTAGTTTTCCAGGTGTTCATCCTTACTGGATAATATTAACAATATATTTACCTAAAAAAAATATTGTATTATTTTAAGTCTGAATATTTTACGCTGAGCACAACTACGCTGATACGAAATTATGGTCAATAAGAAATTTCCAGTTCAGCAGTTGTTTTTCCTTACTGAATCAGAATTTTTTAATTATTTTTTTAAACATTGCACTTAAAACAGATCATAATATGTCTGAATTCACCACCAAAGTTTTTGAACAGTAAGATTTTTAATGTTTATTAAGGAAGTCTCTTCTGCTCACCAAGCCTGCATTTATTTGATCAAAAGAACAGCAAAAACAGTAGAATTTTGAAATACATTTTCTGTTAAAAATAACTGAATAGAAAGTTCAGAAGAACAACATTTATCTGAAATAGAAAACCTTTAAAACATCATAAATGTCTTTATCACTTTTGATCAATTTAAAGCATCCTTGCTAAATTAAAGTATTAATTTCTATAATTTTTCTGAAAAAAAAAACAAAACAAAATTATATATATATATATATGTATGTATTGACTCCAAGCATTTGAATGATATAGTTTATAAATGCTGATAATGCAGATAAATGCTGATCTTTGGATCTTTCTATTCAAAGAATCCTGGGGGAAAAAAGTACTTAACTGTTTTAAATATTGATAATAATAATAATAAATAATAATAATAATAATAATAATAATAATAGTAATAGTAATAATAAAAAACATGTCTTGAATAGCAAATCAGAATATTGGAATAATTTCTGAAAAATCATGTGACACTGATGACTGAAGTAATGATGCTGAAAATTTAGCTTTGATCACAGAAATAAATTACATTTTAAAATATATTCAAATAGAAACTTTAATAGTAAAATATTTCAAAGTTTTATTATTTTACATCAAATAAATACAAGCTTGATGAGAAGAAGACACTTCTTTAAAAACATTAAAAATCTTACTGTTCAAAATGTTTTACTGGTAGTGTATATTTAGCTGAGCATAACTAGAAAAAAATTACAATCACTAAGAAATTTCCATATGTTTTTCAGTTGTGTTTTTTTTTGGGGGGGGGGATTGTTAAAATATTTTCAATACACTGCACTTAAAACAGACTTTAATACATCATCTCTGAATATTTTTTTAGCTGACAATAACGAACATTTATAGTCAATAAAACAATTTCCATGATTTCCAAATTTCCAATTTTTTCTCGTACTAGATATGGATTTTAAGTATTTTTAATATATTTTACTTAAAAACATTATATTATATTATATTATATTATATTATAGATGAGCATAACCAAATATATTTTAAAAATCCCTGATACTTCCAGGTTTCCCATGACCATGTGAACCTCACATCCTACTCCTTGTCAAACCTTTTCCCAGAGATTTCCCAGACCACAGACGTCTCTTTTCAGGAAGTAGCCTGTTAAGGGGCAGCACAAGGTGTATCTATTAATTCCTCTATTCTGAAAGCATTAACCCTTCACCTCCCCGAATGGACGTTCCCACCTCGCTCTCTTCCTGTGAGCGCGTGTATTCCGATACGCCGTTCCTGTGGGTTAAAAGCCTGTGTGGGTTGTGTTTACATCGCAGTGTCAGTCAGAGCTGAATGTGCGAGGTGTGGAGTTACATTCCTTACGGCTGTGTGTGTCTTGCGGACGGTCTGTTGGCTGTAGCTCATATATCAAAGGGCCGAAGAGCAGGACAGTGAGCACGGGGTTAAAACCGGGGCTGAACGGCCAGGATGAATGGAAAAGTCCATTAGTGGGACGCTGTGTGTGTGTGTGTGTGTGTCCGCTAGGTTTAAGGGAGGATCTCTGTGTGTGTGTGTACCACCTGAGGGCCTGCAGCGAGACAGGACACACCGATCAGGCAGGGTGTGGACCGCTCGGACACTGAGAGACTATATCCTGTCTCTGGGAAGATGAGGACGCACTCAGACGGCCCTCAGGTTAAGACTACAGATCGACTGATAACAAGAACACCGCCTCTGGGACACACACTTACACACAGATCTTAGGTTTCCTAAGGATGAAGAAGACCTCGTCTGTCCCAACACGTCTTCTGTGGTTCACTGTCCACCGAACCAAAGGAATTTCACTCAATCAGGACAGAGAGGGTGTCACATTTCCTCTTTTATACCGCCTGGGATCTGGCCGTTCTGAAGGGGAAAAGGCCATGTAGGGTGTGTCGTTTGAATCTTTACAGTAGGTTTTCTCTCAGAAACACAGCTGCTGGAGGACAAATGCGCACACACACACACATACTACTGACCTTCCTTGTTCTGCAATCCGTCCATCCTGAAGAACCAGGATCTGATCAGAGTTGATGATGGTGGATAATCTGAAAATACAAATGAATGTTATTGCATTTAGGGCTGGGTATTGAGTTTGATTCTTTTTAGGCACCAACGAAACAGAGCATGTGAGCGAAGTGGAGCGGTGTGACGCTCCGCTACGTTTTCCGCTCTATGGACGGTCATTCTGCTCACGCTCACCCGTAAACCAATTTCCGCTCAAATCCCTCTCCAACATAAAACTTCTCTAGTAGGCCTAACTGTTTTCTGTTTGTATTGAAATTCTTGGATAATTGTCTAATATTGGATATTATCATGTTTCAGAGCGAAATTCTTACTTTCTTCTTTTGTAATATATTAATTAAAATTTATTAAATATATGAATCTAAAAAACGTGTTGTTTTAAGCGTGTTGTTTTACCTAAAATGCAAAAACTAAAAAAGTGTATTTGATTTTCGTTAACTTTATTTTCGTGAAAATAGCTGTTTTTGTGCAATAGAACATTCAAAACAGGCTCGTTAAAAAAAAACAAACGCACACATAATATTAGGTCTACAGTTTAACATATTATTTAATAACTGCAGAGCTCAGAATATAATTCAAATTAACAATTCGTTTCTACGACATCAGCAGGTTTTATTATTTTTTAATTAATTTATTATTATTTATTTAGGCCTACTAAAATTATGGAACGAACAAATGAATTAAGCCTCAACAAGTGAACCAATGCTTATTTAGCTGCAGAGGTGCTTTCTCTTAACAACACAAAAACAGTTAACCTATCAAAATGAACCACATAACATATTTAATAAAGGTGTATCAATGCACATTCCCCGCCAGTCCTGTGTAAACTACGGCACGCAAAGATTTTTATTTCGGACGTAGTTACTGAAGAGGAGGAGTCTGATGATAGTCTGATTTCTAAATGTAAACTATAAGGTAGGCTACACTATTCGTGCTATTGAAACATACAAGCGGTGAGCGAAAGTTTAGACACTACGCCCGTGATAAATAACGGAAAACAGACGTTAGTCTGTTTGTGCAAAGATGCAGTATAGCGCTCCTGACTTGACAGACAACTCTTAAACTCGTTAAGCGAAAGTGAAAGCCGTCTCACTTTAAAGTAAAAGTCCACGTCCAAAACAAAGATTCACATATAATGTACTCACCCCCTTGTCATCCAAGATGTTCATGTCTTTCTTTCTTCAGTCGTAAAGAAATTAT
>JAHKKF010519642.1:0-16484 GCA_019740295.1 Labeo calbasu | reverse complement strand
CTTTTCTCCATATAATAGACCATTATGGTGCCCCGATTTTGAAATTCCAAAAAACAGTTTAAATATGGTTTCAAACGATCTTATCTAGCAAAACGATTTATTATTTCCATTAAAAAAAATACAATTTAAATACTTTTTAATCTCAAATGCTCGTCTTGCCTTTCTCTCCATGAACTCTGTGTATTCTGACTCAAGACAGTTAGGATATGTCGAAAAACTCTGATTGTATTTTCTCCCTCAACTTCAAAAATCATTTCAAAATCATCCTACATCACTGCAGAAGTTCCGACCCAGTCTTTGCAACGTGAAAATGTAAAGAAGATTAAACAGCCTTAACAAAAAAGGTTAAACTGTGATATAGGATGATTTCGAAGTGGAGGGAGAACATGAGATGGGAGTTTTTCAACATACCCTAACTGTCAAAATCCGGAACAAAAACAGTACATTAAAAAGTATA
Organism: Labeo calbasu; assembly: GCA_019740295.1. NCBI lineage: Eukaryota > Metazoa > Chordata > Actinopteri > Cypriniformes > Cyprinidae > Labeo > Labeo calbasu. The sequence continues at coordinate 16,027 of JAHKKF010519642.1, read as the reverse complement.
TAAACTGTATTTTTTAAAATGAAAATAACCGTTTTGCTAGATAAGACCCTTCTTCCTCGACTGGGATCGTTTACAACTGCATTTGTGATCATTTGAAGCCGCATTTAAACTGCATTTTGGAAGTTCAAAATCGGGGCACCATAGCAGTCCATTATATGGAGAAAAATGTTGAAACGTTTTCCTCAAAAAACATAATTTCTTTATGACTAAAGAAAGAAAGACATGAACATCTTGGATGACAAGGGGGTGAGTAAATTATTTGTAAATTGTTGTCCTGGAAGTGGAGTTCTCCTTTAAACCTGTTTTTCTCAAAATTCTATTCCTGAAAATCATAGATATCAGCCAACTTAAGATAGCTATAACTTTTGTTATGTTCAAGGTAACATTTCACCATGTGTTGGGTTTTCCTAGATCGCATCACATTTATGTATAAGGCTTGCAACTTCGTTGAACTGCTCTACTATTGCTGCCTATTTCACACATTCTCTCAAAGAGCATTCTGGGATGAGCAAGCGGTGCTGAGCATATTGAGCGAGCGGAGCGGAATCTTCAGAAAGGCGCTCTGCGCTCTTAAGGAAATATTACCACTCCACTCACATGCTCTGCGACCGAATAGCCTCAATACTACTGATTATCAAAAAATGTCTTGTCATTCATTACCAAATGTCGATACCACAGATGTTAATCTTGTCAATGTCAGTAAGCCAATAAGCATGCAGCATGTGATGTTACGCCCAGAGACATGGCTCACCCGAGGCTGTGGTATGTAAGCGTCCCAACCCCATAGATGTAAGGCTACGTTTACACTAGTGCCTTTTTGTTTTAAAACAGCATTTTAAAGTGTTCGTACAGGTGTTTCCACTGAGTTTCTGAAAGGATCTCAGTCTACAGTACACTATACTACACTACACTACAATAAAAACGCATGTGACCATTCATGCACACTGTAGCATCATGCTATAGAAGACAAGTTATAAGATTTCTATTACGCTTTTACTCAAAACTCACTTTAACTTCCAATTATGATCTAATGAGTATTTTGGCCATATGATTTTGCTGAAATATGCTATCTATAGCATTTTATATCAAGCGGACCACTACACCTGTTTAAAGATAAAGTTCCTAAATTTACAAATAATTTACCCACCCCCCCGTCATCCAAGATGTTCGTGTCTTTCTTTCTTCAGTCAAAAAAAAAAAAGTTTTTTGAGGAAAACATTTCAGGAATGTTCTCTATATAATGGATTTCAATGGTGCCCCCAAGTTTGAACTTCAAAATACAGTTTAAATGCAGCTTCAAATGTCTCTAAATGATCCCAGCCGAGGAAGAAGGGTCTTATCTAGCAAAACGATCATCAGTTAAAAGGTATATAAATTGTCATTTTCAAAACAAAATGACAATTTATATACCTTTTAACCTCAAATGCTTGTCTTGCTTTGTCTCTGCAATGCGCATGCGTAGTCTGTGTAATCCGGGTCAATACAGTTAGGGCATGTCAAAAAATTCCTGTCTCGTTTTCTTCTTCAACGTCAAAATTGGCGTTTGATCTTCTTTGCTTGTTCACTTTGTAAACAATGGGTCCGTACTTCTGCAGCGATGTAGGTCGATTTTGAAGTTAGGGAAGAAAACGAAATGGAAGTTTTTCCATACCCTAACTGTATTGACTGTACGGAACCGGAAAAATACAGAGTTCACACAGACTTATACAAGATGAGTGTTCGAGCGAAACTTCGAAATTCTTCGAAAAATCACTTAAGAAGGCCTTTATTTACCCCCCGGAGCCATTCACTGCCTTTACAAAGCTTGGAAGAGCCGGGACATTTTTAATGTAACTCTGATTGTACTCGTCTAAAAGACGAGAGTCATGTACACCTAGGATGGCTTGAGGGAAAGTTTACAACCTACAAACAGCTTACTACTTGTCTGCATAGCAATTTAGGCAGTTTTAGCAAGACAGGAGAGACTTCACCTTTAAAGGGCACAGACAGGAAACAGGTCACTTAAAGCTTGCCTTTATTCCTGCATCATATCAAAAGAAAACTTAATCCCTGTTTGCATCCTGTTCACAAAGCAGAACGATTCAGCTGCCGTCGTACTGTAAACGCGTTCCCTAATTTAAAGCAGCAGCAGAGTCTTTAAGCACTAGATCCCTCTTAATCTAATCCACACACACACTACTTTAATTCACACCCTAAACCTTCTGCAGGTCATCCTCTCCGCTGCCCTTCATCTTCAAACAAAGGAGCGGAGACTTCTTTATTGATCGCTAACCCCAGAACCACCACCCCAAAACAGATCAAAGTGACACCACTGTCTCAGAGGCTGGACAGGATCAAAGCTTGCAGACTCTGATCCTGATGTGTTTACAATTTTCTAAAAAGGAGAGCAATGAGAGACAGAGGGAAAAACATTAGGGAGAAGGAAACAGAGACGCTGGACGGGCAGAGTCGCTTTCTAGGAGTACGAGACTGGTGGAATGTGACACAGAAAGACGAAAAAAAAGGTGACCAGAGAAGAGGAAGTGAGAAAGGCGTCTGAATCAATGTCAAACGTGTTCGCTCTTCTCATAAAACACCAATACAAAATAATTCCACACTAATAACTAGCAGACGCACACGTGTTTTCTGTTGAGGACGCAGCAGACCGTTATCAAACACTATCGTGTGGACTACAGGTGAAACAATTCTCGAAAAAAAATAGGTTTTGTGAAGTGTTTCATCTCACGACTAACAACGCCTCTGAAAACAAGCATATTAAATGTGGATAAATTGTACCATGTCCATTTGTAGCTTGAGTACTGAATCAGATCCTCAGAAATGATATTATCAATGCTGAAAACTCTTGCCTAGCTTAATATTTTTGTGCTTTTTATAAAATAAAAACATTTGATTTAAAACTTTGTAACATTAGAAATGTATTTTAATTAACTTGTGATCAATTTAATGCATCCTTGCTGAATAAAACTGACCTCAAAGTTTTAAACAGAGGTGTACTTGAAGTAGTACATTATGTTATCAAACGTTAAACTTCTCTAATATGCATTACTCAAGTGTTGCCTGTGTTTGATGACGTTGCAGGGTGTTACAAATGAACGCATTTTTGTCAAGTGAAGTGAACTTCAACAGATCTCCTTTGTTCAGGGAGTAGGGAGCAGTCAATGCTGAACAAGGACCCTGTCAATTGGAATTCAGCTACAGTTTATGCTGCAATGACGTCAATAAGACGTCTTCTTCCAAATTAATTATTAGTGATTGTTACTTAACTACTAGCCATTGTCGTCAGTAACAGAGATCTGTATCTATATATAAATTAGTGACATTCTGTTGCACCATACGGCTTAAAAGGAATTCTGGGTATTAACATATGTATGGCTTAATATAACATAAATGATGCATCTTACTCAAATATGTAGTAGTATTTTTAAAAAATCCACAATTTCAGGGGGCGCCATTATTTTGATGATGTGAAATGGTTGCACTCGATAAGCTACTGGTACAACACAACTCGGAAAATGAAATACTGATACGATGCCACATTTTGCAGCTTTCCTAGCAATAAGAAGAGGAGAAAAGAATGGAAAATTTTATGTGGATGAATAAAACTTCCCAAAGACCCGCATCTTTGTTCTCTCCACTTTAGCCCTGATGCTTCTGAGGCTTTTAGTCGACCACAGCTACTGATAGAGCTTACAAACGGCAGAGACAAGAAACACTAGATGCCATCCTGGCAGGAAGTAAACATGCCGACGTTTGTCATGAAGCCGCAGACACTGAAGGAGTTTCTTACGACCCGATCAGACAGAACACATTTTTGCGGTGAGAGGCGCCTTTTTTAAATAGTTTTCTATTGCCAGTGAGCATTATGCATGCTGTTTATGTGCCCCGGGCGCCTTGCGTTTTACCCGCTTGTTGCGCCACGTGTTTTTGCCGGAGCGCTCTGAGCTCCTGAAGTTGAAAAAAAAGCAACTCTGAGCAGAAAAGCGCCCAACGTCATCACGTTTTTTTCCATTGTCCAATCGAATGAATGGAGAGGCAGGCCTTCCGTTGTGGTGACGAAAGGTTACCGTTGCTTAAAAAGTCCGGAGACTGCAGTGATGGAAGAGAAACTTTTGGTGTCTATTGCGGGTTACCCAGAGCTGTATTTTTTTAAAGGTTTTTATATATATTTTTAAAGGCTATAATCCTTCGATTAGATTGCCAGGACTGCTGATTTGATGCTTGTTTAGCAACATAACAAACCGCAACGCACTGCTCTTTTTTAAAAGTCACCAAAAAAAGGGAGTGCGGTGCGCCTCGTGTTTTCAGACCTAAAAAACACGTTCGGTGTGATCAGGGCCTCAGTGTGGATTTCACTTGATATCCGGGGGGGTTTAGACTCCTTGTGGGGAAAATCGATGATACAGCATTTGGTTTAAGTCTAAATCTGTCATGGGTTTTCTACTACATACTTTAGTAAGAGACATAATTTACATTATTTTAAGCCAAACAAGTCTTAATAGCCAGGGTTCCCTTTAATAGCTGTAAAGTACTATAAAAGGGGCTTTATGAAAAATAAATAATCAGGTCAGTTGATCACAGTGTAAAAATAATGGTTAATAATAATAGGTATTCAATGAATCAGTGCACCAATTTAATTCAGTTCAATTTAAAAAAAAAAACAACATTAAACTCTTTTTGTTATTCAATGCAAAAAGTGCCAAATCTGAAAATTACAAATACTGTTAATGTACGCAAAAGTTTTTTAGGTTCAAGGGCGATCATGACAAAAAAAAAGATATGTGATGCGATCTAGAAAAACCCAACACATGGTGAAATTTTACCTTTTTTAAGTTTTGATTCTGATTGGTCAGTCATTACATTCCAAGGTATGTTGTTCCCCGATAACAACTGGTAAAAGCTAACAACACAGATTCATCCAGGAGCAACTTAGGTCAGCGCTACATGCTTGATAGTTTTTCTTGGTGGAAGCTTTGTGTTTGGTTAGCTAATATAACATTAAATCTCAATTCAATAATACATGTACAATTTCTTAATTCTGACATCCTGGTATCATGGTTCTATTGTTTCATACAACAACAGAGTTTTGTACACTATAATGGATTATAAAATAACTAACAAACTAGTACTGCAAGTGGTGAAATGTGTAACAAAAGTGGTATGACTGCACTGCATCCCTTAAAAGTCCATCTAGTTTGGACTTGCTGCTTCCTAGCAGCTAATTTCTTCATGAAAACTTTGCGTTCAAATATTTCAGTTCAGATCAGTATTTTGTGTCTAATTATTTACTTTTGTGGAAAGCAGCTGTGAAATAACTGGGGTAATGTACATCTAGCCAGTTGTTATCGCAAAATAAAGATGTATGTTATCTCTTACTTATTATAATCTTAATTCAAGTGATAAAGGATTTGTCTGATAGTAATCAGTGTTGAGCTACTGTAATGTTAACTCTGCCTGGATTAAATGTTTCAGTTGAAAACATTAGAAATTTAGAAAAGTAATCAAAAAGTAATCAAATGTAATAAGTTACATTACTTTAATAAAGGAATTGAAAAGTAAGTAACTTGTAATCTGTAATCTATTACATTTCCAAAGTAACCTTCCCAACACTGGTGACAGCTGATTGCTACTGTTTGGATTATCCTTCCTACACCTTTCATTTCTTTGAACTAGGGCGTTATTCTGAAGACACTGGGTGTAAGGACAAATAGATTAATTTAATTAATGCTAGAGATGTGGCCCAGATGGCCCAACAAAAGCTTTCATCAATAAATGATGTTATCTGAGGGATAAAGCCTACAATTCAGAGAAATAGACAAAAGCACTGATGACATGTCTATATTTTAGGGCCTGGTCATAGCGGAGCATTAGCACAGATGAAAAAGGTGCGGTCACATTAGTGAAATTATGCCGTAATTTTGTGTGTGCGGAAACCCTCCCAAAAAGATGATAACAAGTTCCCAGAAGTCATCCGAAATTTTTTGTAAAATGATTACATAAATGTTAGTATTATACACACGTGGAGAACCCTAAAGCAGCTTTATGGTTTTAAAGCAATTTAACAATTTTCAAAGGGATAGGTTATCCAAAAATGAAAATTCTGTCATTGATTACACCCTTGTGGTTCTTCTGTGAACACGCATCAACTGACAGGTAAGAGAAGAAATTGTTGAATAAAGTTGTTATTTTTGTGCACAAAAAAGTATTTTCATAGCTTCATAACATGATGGTTGAACCACTGATGTCACATGGACTATTTTACCGATGTCCTTACTACTTTTCTGGGACTTGAACATGGTAGCTGCATTGTTGTCTACGAAGGTCTTGTGGGATTGGAATGTCATGAGGGTGAGTAATTAATTACAGTATTTTCATTTTTTGGTGACACATCATAAACTACAGTTTTAAAGTATTGTCCCCAACACTGTCCAACAGTTTGAGTTGCTTTAGCACTTCTGTTGGGATATGAAACAGACTTACCTGTGTGCCACGACGAGAGTGGTGTGGTTGGCACACACCTTAGCGAGAGAAGCCTGAATGTTACGCTCCGTTTGACTGTCCAAAGCAGATGTTGCCTGAAAGTAAAATTTGAGAAATAGGATTGAGTACATACATTAATTGTCAACCTTTAAGAGTGTCTCTACTCACTTCATCGAGCAAAATGATGCGAGGGGATTTTAGGATTGTACGAGCGATGGCCACTCTCTGTTTCTCTCCCCCGCTCAACTTCAGACCCCTTTCACCCACCTCAGTACCATATCCTGTCAATAATCACATAGGGATTGTTCAGAGAAAAGTGAATTGTTATTATAATCCTTATTTTAGTGTATCTGTTCTTTCAAAACTGTAAGCAATTATACACACCGCCATGTGACACTGAGGACTGGAGTAATACCTGCTGAAAATTCAGCTTTGCCATCACAGGAATAAATTACATTTTAAAATATTTTCAAATAGAAAACAGCTGTTTTTAATTATAATAATATTTCTCAATATTTCTGTTTTTACTGTATTTTTCATCAAATAAACAAAGCCTTGGTGAGCATGAGAGATGTAAGTGTATGAAAAGTTCTCTACCGTCTGGAAGGGATAATATCTTATGGTGGATATCAGCAGCCACTGCAGCCTCTTCTACTTCTTGGTCACTTGCAGAGATGCGTCCATAGCGAATGTTTTCACGGATATTATCATTGAAAAGAACAGTGTCCTGAGGAACTACACCAATGTAGGATCGTAGGGAGTTCTGTTTCACCTATATGCATAAAGATAAACAAAGAAAAGCATAAACTTATAAATGATCGTTTTCTTTGCAGCTTCACACAAAGACTATCTAGCTCTGCGCAGCCCTACATTATAACAACAGGTAAATCACGGACAGGTGGGCCTCGAACTTTAAAGTATTTCACCACCTGAAGTTTCGGAGGTCTCCACTGCCTTTGAAAGCTAAGGAGACAGGTGCTGATGGGCTATGAAGGGGTCCCAAGCTCTGAAGATCTAAAACCCCAATTATAAAGCAGGGTGACAATCTTCACATGCTGCCTGTTGTTGGGAGGGGTGCGGCGATAGACCCCTGCCGAGATCCAAAGCCTGGCAAACTCTGTGAGGCAGTGCCAGCTGACATCAAGGGTTTCGAACAGCATAAAGAGGAGCAGAGACAAGACAAAGTAGGTCTGGAATGGGCACAAATTTTAAGGAAGCGCTAAGCCGGTCCCCTTTTAGCCATATATCAAGAGCCCAGCTGCAGAGATGATCTACGCTGTTTCCATCTGGAGCCATACGAAAACTATTCTGGTATGGATCTGCTTTAGTCTAAAAATATATACTAGGATACGTTACGTTTGTCTTGGCAGAGACACAGAACAAGCCAATTATCGACTAACAGAATACAGTTGACCTGTTATATCTTAAATTTACAACCATAATGTGCAATACTAGTGCTAAAATGATTTAAAAATCAGGATTTTTTTTTTTTTTGCCAAAACAAAACCATGTAGAAAAGATATTTCTCTAGTATGGTTCTAAACTTTACTCCATTTTAACATTAAGATCATTTAAATAACATGTCATCCCTTTGAGCTTATTGACAGAAGGTTCAAACGCTCACTGAAGCTTCTGAGGGAAACAATGCATTAAGAGCCAGGGGGTGAAAACTTTTTGAATTTGAAGATCAGAGTAAATTTAACTTATTTTGTCTTCTGGGGAACATGCAAGAACCTTCTGTAGCTTCTGAAGGGCAGTACTAAATGAAAAAAATATGATATTTAGGCAAAATAAGAAAAACGTACTCATCAATCTTTCAGTTCAAAAGTTTTCACCCCCCCGGCTCTTAATGTGTCTTTTTTCCTTCGGTAACATCAGCAAGTGTTTAAACGTTCTGTAATAGTTGCATATGAGTCCCTCAGTTGTCCTCAGTGTGAAACAATGGATCTCAAAATCATACAGTCATTGTTGGAAAGGTTCAAATATACAAAAATGCTGAAGGGTTTATTTTTATCATTTCAAGTATTATTTTCTAGTATTGTAGGCTATATGTAAATATCTCATGTGAAATTTCTTATTCAAGCCAGGTTTATTTTGCAGATTCTGCAAGGTGTATGTCAACTTATGACCTCTACTGTCTACATATATTTTAAGCCCAAAATATATTAGGTCTTTTAAATATTTAACCTCAGTCTGGAAATCATTATCAATACATTAAAAATGGATTGCTTATTCTAGAATTTTTGAGTCAAAAGCAGGGCACTCTTAAAGCTTGTGTCAACTTTGCAATAAAATAATTAAAAAAAACTTGTCCAAAGATCAGAAATTAGAAATAAAACATGGAAGAATAAAATTACCAATACAAACTGAACTAGTATGGTATATTTCCAGAGTCGTGTTCCACCTGCATGTACTTTGTCTGAGATATCGGTCTCAAAATCACTACTATACAACATATTCTAACGTCTGCAAGATTCTCTAAAGAAATTAATACTTTCATTAACCAAGGATGCCTTTAATTGATGAGAAGTGACATTAAAAGACTTTATAATGGCTCCAAAGATTTCCATTTCAAATAATACTGCTTACTGAAATTCTACTGCTTACTAATTCTATGGCAGAATTTTAAACAAAATAGCAAGACAAGTGAATGTAGAAATCACAACAGATAACACAGGATGAATGTAACTATTAAAGGGAATGTCAAGGTGTCTTATCTGTAGAATGACCAGAAATGTGTAAACCGTCTCTACAAATCAATATTCAATTAAGGGAGATTATCCACTCTGATTAAAGCTTGTGTCAATGAGGTCACAACAGGTATTACCAGCCCAATGATTGGTAATGAAGACAAGAACTTGTGATAACATCTAATATGCTCTCTGTGTCCTAATGTCCCACAAGAGTCTTGGCTGTTGTACTGCAAATAAACAAAACTACTGTCTGAAACAGATGTTTCAATTGATTATGATGTACTGTGATTCAAAACATCATTACAGTGTAAACATACTTAAGTGGAGGCTCTTTTAGACAACTTTAATTCAACTTTAAAGCTCTCTCTGAAATGGCTTATTTATAGTCAACTGTATATTTCTGTCAGAATCAGGAATTTGTTTTAGTGACAGAAGCTCCACAGTGCAACATAATGACAGTGACAGGACAAGACAGAGATAATAAAAAGAAAAATACACAAATATACAAAATGGTAAAAACACAATATATAAAATAGACAATTTAGTATGTACAGGTATGTAGTATGTCTTTGCATACTGAGCTTGGATTGGATGGAAAAAATCATTTTCTGATTTAATTAAGAGTATTACACTCTTAAAAATAAAGGTACTTTAAAAGGTTCTTCACAGCGATGCCATTTTTGGTTCCGCAAGGAACCATCTCTTTCTTACCTTTTTATAATCTGAAAACCTTCATTCGCCACAATGAACCTTTTGTGAAACAGAAAGGTTCTTTATGAAACCATTTAGACAAAAAAGGTTCTTCTATGGCATCGTGAATCACCTTTATTTTTAAGAGTGTAGTGTCTCTGCTGCTTAGAGAAAAGTTTTTTCTTTTGCACTCAGCGCAGGAAAACTGACCCAACAAACTTCACTGATGTACGAACAGCTGTAAGAAAAACTGACCGTAATCTTACCCACAACAAGAGAAACTCGAAATTATTCTAAGATCACATTAAAGCAAAGACCCCGTCTCGGAGCACTGATAATGACAGAGTGAGAGAGAGCAGAGCGTGTGGAGCTCTGGCTGTTCACTCGACCATTAATCCATGTGGCGAGTGGAACCAGCCTCAGTGTTTTCACTTCAAACGCCTGACGAATTAGATCTCCCTTTGAAGTTTGCTTTTTTGTTTTTTCTTTTGTTTATTTTTCGCCTGTTTTTTAGTGTGCTTAATTCGCCGTCTTTCCATTCTTTCTTCCCATTCATTTGGCTCTTAAAAAAAGTCAATGTCCTTAATTTATGAACTAATTAACATCAGACTGGGCCGGGTGAGAGAGGGCTTACTGCAGCCATGTGAAACACAAATGGCTTCACAGGTCTTTATGGGAGTGTAGCATCTGTCTCTTCACAATACAACTTTTATCCTGAGAGACGGCACTTTCGCACCGGTTTCCGGTCCTATTTGCAACAGTATTCTCAATCATTTTGAGAAGAATAAATTTAAAAAAAAGACGTTAGCACATTTATGCCATTTAAGTGTTGAACAAATGTTCAATTGAAAATACACTGCCAGTCAAAAGTTTTTGAACAGTAAGATTCATTAAATATTTTTTAAAGAAGGTCACCAAGCCTGCATTTATTTGATCCAAAGTACAGCAAAAACAGTACAATTTTGAAATGTTTTTACTGTTTAAAATAGCTCTTTTCTATTTGAATACATTTTAAAATTGTAAATTATTCCTGCGATCAAATCTAAATTTTCAGCATCATTACTCCAGTCTTCAGTGTCACATGATCGTTCAGAAACCATTCTAATATGCTGATTTGCTGATTTTTTTATTGCAATTGTTATCAATATTTAAAACAGTTGAGTACTTGTTTTTTTCAGGATTCTTTGATGAATAGAAAGATCCAAAGATCAGCATTTATCCTAATTAATACTTCTATTCAGCAAGGATGCTTTAAACTGACCAAAAGTGATAAAGAAATTTATGTTACAAAAGATTTCTATTTCAGATAAATGCTGTTCTTCTGAACTTTCTATTCAAAAAAATTTTTACTCCGCTTTTTTCAACATAATAATAGTAATAAAAAATTTTTTTTTGAGCAGCATATTAGAATTCTAAAATGATTTCTGAAGGATCATGTGACTGGAGTAATGATGCAAAAAAGTTCAGCTTTGAAATCACAGGGAAAAATTACATTTTAAAATATATTCAAATAGAAAGTTATTTAAATAGTAAAAAAAAAATCTAAATTTACCATTTTTGCTGTACTTTGGATCAAATAAATGCAGGGCTGGTGAGCAGAAGAGACTTCTTTAAGAAACATTAAAAACTTTAAAAACAAAAGTTCAAAAACTTTTGACTAGTAGCGCAAATTATACATTACAATATTTAGGAAAGACTGCACTTTTAGTCTGCCTGATAAGAAAAAAAAACATGTCCGTTCTCTCAGTTGATTCAGACTTTTATTTTTATTATGTATTTAAATATTGATTGTATTTTAGCATCTCCTCCTTCCAAATATAAACGCTACTATCTGAGATGGATTAAGCAGGTTAAGTTTTCAATCAGTAAGGAACACTGTGTTCGCTGTCCAGATTTACAGTTCTACCACTATGCTGTGTCAACATATTCAGCATATTTAGTTGTACTTGTTTTATATGCTGACAGAAGCTAAATTCCTCAGTTCATTAAAGGTGTGCTGGTATATTTGTGTGACCTGTTTCTAATTTTCCATTACATTTGGATTCACAAGAAGTGAAATTGCAGCGCTTACATTTCCAAGACCGCATGCAAGCAAACTACTCAGAGGACTTCTAATATGACATACAAGCCAGAACTATTACAAACTGCTGTAAGACCCTGAAACTAACAAAATGTTGCCCAGAGTCAATAAATAAAAATGAGTTAAAGGGATAGTTTACCCAGAAATAAAAACCACCCCATACCCTCAAGCCATCATTGGTGTATAATGACTTTCTGCTTTCAGATGAATACAATCAGTGTTATACAAAAAAAAAAAAAGACAAAAAAAAAGTGCTGGCACCTTCCAAGCTTTATAATGGCAGTTAATGGCTATTGAGATTTTGAAGCCCAATAAAGTGAATCCATCCATCATAAAAGTGCTCCACACAGCTCCAGGGGGTTAAAGGGGTCATACGATGTTGCTAAAAAGAACATTATTTTGTGTATTTGGTGTAATGCAATGCGTTTACGCAGTTTGAGGTTCAAAAAACACATTATTTGCCACATACTGTTCATTACTGTTGCTCCTCTCCGCCCCACCTTTCTGACACGTGTCGATTTTTACAAAGCTCATCGATCTGAAAAGCGCGGTGTGCTCCGATTAGCCAGCTATACAGTGCGTTGTGATTGGCCGAATACCTCAAGCGCGTGACAGAAATATTACGCCCCTTACCATGTTGTGATGCCGTGTCCCGGCGTGACGAAACAAAAACAATAAAACCCATTATAAATGAGACATTTGCTGCATCCAGTGAGGACATAATTACTGATTATAATGACTCATACTGTCTTTTTACATGTTGCGTTGTACAGCGCCATGTAAACATAACACCATGTCTGCATTTGTGATTATTAAAACAACAAACAAGCAGCACTACACTACACTGCTCAAAATTGCCATTTTAATAGTCAGTAGCAAGTTCTTTAAATATGAAAACGTACTTACAGGCTGTGAGTCAGAAGTGCCAGACTGGTTTGCAATGTTGGAATTGCCCCACTTTATAGTGAGTATTATAGGCTACTCTCCCAGGTTCAGGAAACAGTCTTCTGTAAAATGCGCTGCATTCTGACACTCTGAACTGTTCTGGAACACTGTTGTAAATATAACTTAACCACTGATTTCTAGTTGTGTACTCATTTGGAAACCCAAAGTAAGTACTTTTGCTTTCGCAACAAAACACACAGCATCTCCACAACATGGCGGCTGCAACAATACCTCAGTGAGAACAGAAGTTGCGCCGCCTTTCTTTGCGTGCACATATGGGCAGTATTACGCAAATCTTCCCACATCGTGACGTAGACATGTGAGGGTGTGTTTGAATGAGCAGTTTTAGGAAGGCACTGCTGAGTCTTAACTTTTATAAAGAATATCTCTTTGGGTTTGAGACTTTAATCTTTGCAACTTTATAGATCTTATATATGCACGAATAGCTTGTAACACTCCAAAGACAAAGGAAAACATGAAATCACATCATATGACCTTTAATAAAGATCTTCTGAAGTTAAATCAATGCATTTGTGTAAGAAAAATATCCATATTTAAAACTTTAACCTCCAGCTTCAGCTAACTGCCGTACACGCTTTCACGAGAAAGTGGCGTTCTAGTGGATGGTGTAGGATAGGTGTAGATCAGGGGTGCCCAACCCTGTTCCTGGAGATCAACCTTCCTGCAGTTTAGTTTCAACCCTAATCAAACACACTTGTCTGTAATTAGGTGTGTTTGGTCAGGGTTGGAGCTGAACTCTGCAGGAAGGTCAGTCTCCAGGACCAGGGTTGAGCACCCCTGGTGTAGATGAACATGGTGACTAACGTGGAAGCACAGTAAAAAGAGCAAAACAAAACACCTGGTCACAAATTAGAAGAAAAAAACAAGGATTTGTAAAGAAAAATGTTGGAGGACTTCGCTATAATTGCTGTGAACAAAACTTGGTTCTCGCGAGACTATTCTCATTGGAGTTTACGCTACGCCTACGTAATACCCTCTAACGCCATTCTCTAGTGAATGTGAGTATGATAGTTACAGGAAGCTAGAGATTATAGTTTATAAAGAATACACAAATACATCATTTCACTTCAGAAGGCATTAATTAACCCCTCAGATCTGTGTGGAGTACTTTTTTATGATAGATGGACACACTTTATTTTGCTTCAAAATCTCGACCACTATTCACTGCCATTATAAAACTTGGAAGAGCCAGGACATTTTTTTTAATACAACACCGATTGTATTCACCTGAAAAAAGAAAGTCATATACACCTAGGATGGCTTGAGGGCAAGTAAATCATGGGGTAATTTTTTGGGTTAACTACCTCTTTAAGGCCCATTAACAAAAAGAATGATAATTCTAACAATAAAGTTAATCGTCCTAACTCAAAGAGGGAATAAGGGAAGTCCACACTAGAACTACAATGACAGCCAATAAGAATCCACCCAAGTTTAAAGAGGAAAGCAGCAGACAACATAATTGCTTGCATGCGTATAATAAAATATTATTATGCATTGGTGTGGATGCTAAAATAGCTGTTATAGTTATCTTTATAGCTATTGCTCTGTGTAAACAGTTATGCAGCATTTATGACAAAACAAGCAGCATCAACGGTGATACACAAGCTTCCATTACACATGACACACTACATCAGTTGGTCATGTGTTATAACTACCTGAGCACTGTCACATATGCCCAAGGCAAAAAGTCTAGACCCTCAGGCGGGGAAAACAGGCCATATCAGACGTTTGAGGAAAAACACAAGCAAAACTGTGATATGCAAAACATAAAACATGCTAAAATTGAATCCACTTGGTGAGGAGCATGCACAAGTATTGTTCTGCATATCCGACCAGATGTGCGCACAAATCAGGGCTGCAACCGTTTACTTGAAAGGCACAAAAAAGGCTGGGAGGGAACTACCCATGTGCGTCTAACCTGGACCAAATGTACGCAAAACATCTTGTTTACACGAACCTCCACATGCTGCTCTGTTTAACACTTCACAGGATTGTTATAGACTCCAGTCTCTTCTCCTCGCCACTCCGCTAAGTCAGACGTAACATCAATGAAGTACAGTGCCATAGAAACAGAGAGGTTCAGCAGGGGCAAGGGGTCGTTCTCTTTCGCTTGCTTTTCCAGCCTTTGTTTCCGTCTTCAGTTTCTTCCTACATTTACATGTTATTATGTTACGTAAAGTGAAGACAATGCCACAGTCAGAAAAATGAATCAATAGAGATTGACTGCTGAAACCGGCAACGTCTCTGGTGACCACTTGCCTTCTGTAATCAACTGCAACTGGATCAATAACCTCCTTTTATGAAGTGTTCCATATAGTGGAGTATGACAGAAGCACTGCTGGATCCCAGCAGGAAGGGTCATCAACTCCAGCAGTAAAAATGGATGAATGGTTGCTATCAATAAGGCTGGATTTTAGCACTCTAAAACAAGCAGCCTGGTGAAGCGAGTTGTTTAAATGTATTTTAAAGGTTGTTTCTGCTAATTTAAACTTAAAAGGCATTAATAATACTATTGAGAAATGTTTAAAATGATGTACACCCACATGAGATGAGTACTTCAGATATTTAAGTGGCATAAAATAATGGTTTTATTCCACATGTGAGCCGCCGTATTGAAATCACATGACCAGCTGTGTTATTCGGTTGAAATTTACTAACACTACTAATAAAAACAAAAATATATTCACCTTCTAAAGCGTTTTAAATCACTGCTCCAGGTGCTTTGCAAACCGTAAACCTACAGAAGTGATAATACAAACCACAAGGACCCGAAGCTCCCATACCACAGATGGAGAAAAGCAGCCAGATGTAAACCAGAATGAAGCAACCCAAATAAAAAAATAGACAGCAATTAGTAAACAATAAAACAATAGTTTACCGAAAATTGAAAATTTGCTGAAAATGTATACTTTGTTGTCCTCTCACATCAAAATCCACAGGCATCTTTGTTTACAATGTTTATTGCTTGGAAGTGGTGCTTGGTCTGTGCAAATTTCTCTCACTCATTTCAGTTTATTGCAATCTCCGAAAATTCGCAAGCTTCCAGAATGCAGGACTGAACTTGGTGAGTGGATTCTGACACACGAAATGCCTCTGATTGGCCATTGCGTTCTAGAAATCG